>WEKX01012065.1:0-84128 GCA_013390025.1 Pitta sordida
CTGTGAATTCTGTGAATCTGTGAAACACCTCAAAAACCAGCAGTTCGGTCAGGATATACAGACACACACAGCCCTTGGTGATGTTCTTAATGGCTTTCAAAATTAATTTTTTTCTTTAAAAAGACAATATTCTGAGACCTTGACTTGGAGCAGGTGGAACTATTTCTAGCCTTGTCAAGTTATTCCCTCTTCTTCATACTCTTCTTCCCACTCTTCCTCCTGACACTCTTCTGTTTTTCTGGCTTCATCATGCTTATGAAGCAAATGTTAGCAAGGTAATACTCATATTTTTCTGCAATTGTGAATAACTCCTGTTCAGTTTGCTCCCATAAATATTTAATTATCAACCAAAACTGATTGTTTTAATTCATGATGTAGTTTGGTCCTTGTTAAATGCATGATTGTTGTTAATTCCAACATTAATAAATGGTTTTTCAAAGAGTTTCCATGTAAAGAAACAGAAATGTCACCATTTCTCCTAAGAGAACAGAACCTGAATAATCCAATTTTTTGTGAATTCTCATATTTAATCCATCCAATTTAATAATGTGATCACATAGCTTTAAAAAAATATTCACTCTCTTCTAGCTCTGGCACTCTCCATCTGTTATTCTTTTAAAATTGGCTTTTATAAGCTGAATAATCAATCTACAAGCACAACTGCTCACTAATTATTAAAATGCCACCAAGTATTATAATGCAATATTTATTTAATTTATACCATCAAAGTTTTTTCCACTTAATTCAAGATTTTCTGACACCTTTGAACAGTAGCTTACTGGACAGTTAAATAATAGATTAAGCTTCATTTTGGAATAACAGGAAGCATAGCTTTAAATTATTTACAGTATTTGCTCTTCAGAACAATGGATTTTCCAGCTGTGAGCTTTCTCCATGTTTCAAACAGTGTCATGGGCAACTTTGACCAAAACAATTCCATGTTTTAAATAATAAAACAGAACAGAGAGTGCGTTATCACAGTAGTTTCTAAAACACACTTTCAAAGGGATTGATGCATCCTGAATTGTACCATTGGTCAGCTAGCGTTTTGAGGGAGTCAAAAAATTTATCCAGTGCAGAGAAGCTGATCAGCGTGGAGAAATGAGTAGCCATGGAAAAACTGACTGCTTCTACAGAGAAACTTGGTAAATAGGTTCCTGGCTGGTTTTCTTCCCTCATTTACAAACAAGACTAGCTTCCAAATGCAGCTAAACTGAGATTACAGACCTGCTTTTAGTTTGTGTGACTAATAGAGGGGAAACTATCTCTTACCATGGGTTGAAAAGCAATGGAAAAATAATGGTGGACCTATTATTCTGAAGGATATAAAAACTAGCCTGTGAAGAATAATAATTTCAGACTGACCACCATCATGCACACTGGTATTTTCCTTTTCTGTTTACTATATTTATATAAATATTCCCTAAGTGTTTATTTGTAAGACTTCAACTGGCACTTCCTGTACACCCTAAAATTTCATCAGCTTCAGTGGGTGTATTACAGGATGCCAGCTCAGGCCTAAGCTCTTGAATTATGTATTGCATATTTCTTCCTATCTGAATGAAACCCTGTTAGTTTACTTTCCGATCTAAGCACCAGGCCTCTGGTGAATATTTACATTGGAAGTCTAAATCCTTAATCAAAGGAGAGTTTCTAAAAAGATGAGGCTGCTTTGGAAATTCTGGTCTCAGTGACACCACAATTCATCACTTCCTTACAGTTTTGAATCTCGCAAAACAAACATAACACAATGAGGTCTGAATCAAAGCAAGGAGCCCAAGTTAGTAGTGATGTTTTCCTTCCTATAATTTCTGCCAGTCTCAGAGAAGGATGTTTATTATAAACTTTTACAAATTATATGTTAACATAAACCCAAGCTAAATCCTGGAATAAGCTCTTGTAGTACTAGGATGAAGCTGTCTAAAAATACATCTTGGAAAAGCATATGACTTGAAATAGAGTCATTTCAAGGGTAATTTAGGTTGCTATGTCTCCAACACACAACTGAGAATTCTGTGATTGCTGACCAGATTAGGTTTCTGGCTATTCTTTAATGTGTTTTTATTTTCTGAAACAGCCTCTGGAAATACTGTTTTAATCTGGGTTGAGGATTAGGTTTATTAGTGCCACTTATTTCTTAGTGGGAGATGGATAATGCCATTATGATTTGATCATTTTATAATGTTTGTGAATCACATGCCCACAAATGTGTCTCTAGTACCACATAAACAGAAGATCACTCCCACAGTTTGAAACCAGCCAGAGAGGGGAGCACTGAAAGCCAGATTGTCATGGGCAGAGAGGCCCCTGATATGGTAGATGTGGATCTACCATAAAGATCTTGTTTCTACCTGTTATTCTACCTTCTAAGGGATATTTGAGAGGAAAGACTTCAAGGGGCTTTAAGGCTGTTCCCTTGTGTCAGGTACTACCATACCACATAGACCTTTTCATTAAAAGCAATGGAGGTTTTCCATCCAGCCTCTGCAGTTATTGAGTGGTTGTTGATCTTCAAGCTGACATCTTGTGCCTTTAGATAAGTTTACAGCATCTCTTAAATCTATGTTGCCATCAAATTGTGTCCCTACCCCATTGGTGCTTTTTAGAGAAAGTACTATTAAAAGGAAAATGTTTATTGTGGAAATACTATTCTTATTCCTCCATCAGAGTTGATCATAGTGAGGCCTTTTGATTAAAGCTTTTCAAAACATTGAGCTGGAAACAACATCCATATTTATCATTGCTTGAAAGTCTTCCTGCAGCATCTTCTCTGACCTTTCAGTCACCCTAACAAAAACCATGAGCTTGTGAATGCAAAACGCGATATATCCCTGACAATTTCCATGCTCTGTCTCTCTTCACAACTAAGATATTGAAGAAATTAAAAAAATAAAGCAGTTGACATTTATTGAAGGGAAGAGGTTATGGAATTATGTCAAACAGAACACTGCAGCAGAATAAAGCCTGCCAGTAAGTTTAACTCTTTCTAGAGTTTCATTGCTCATAGTGATTCTTAACATCTTTAGCTAGAGCAGCATTTGGGTATCATTGAAATAAACACAAACAGTCTTGGCCTATCCTTAAGGATCTGTTTTAGACTCACTTTTTTTTGACACCCAGCTCACTAATGCCTCATTTTTATCATAAAGTATCCCATTACATACACTAAACAATTTAGCAACACCCAGTGTCCTGTTCAGCCGGAAATAAAATTGTGTAGATTTATCACTATATTGCAAATTACTTCAAATATGGAAATGCTTGTGAATTGTATCTTCACTTAGCAAAGATTTATCAGAGTAGTCTCAACAACCAGTCTCTGAGTTCACACTATGAACCTGAACCTTCTGGAACTTTCAGCGTCAGGTGGAGCTTTGTCTTCATGTGGGTGCATGAGTAGCAACATCTCCCCTAAATTTTTATGGCCACAGAGGAACAAGAGGAGGAGACAGAGACATTTCAAACTGAAACAAAGTCTGCCTCCTGAATAATCTAAATTACTGATTCAAATTAGTCTATTTTGCCACTGAAAGAGGCTAGAAGAATTCACCAAGGTACACACCACATTTAAACTGCTGAGAAAGTATCAACCAGCAGAGAGGTAGGAATGGAAAGCTGAGGGCAATACCTTCTTAAATTGCTTCTCTAGATCCACTAAAGGGTATCCGATTGTATGTTCACAAGGGCTCTTGCAGTACTGGCTAATTACTTCTTCCAAAGCCAAGAATTGGCTGTTGGGGGGTTTTTCATATCACTTTTCTAGAAATCCTAATTCATCCTAAATTGATTTAATACTTAATGCAGCCAAATAACTAAATTGCTTCCTTTCACAGAGTTTGGCAAATGGTCTTCCAAAGCACACAAAGACTCTGAATTATAGATAAGGCCACTTAGGAAACAATACATTTCAACACATACTACAAATCTGGTCTCAAAGGATCATTTTTGTTATTGAACACAACAGTCATGATTAACAAATTGCATCTTCATAGAATAGTTTTGAAGATAACAACAAATGACCAAACCAAAATGTTGACAAAAGACAATATTTTCCTCTGTTTACATGGGAAAAGGAATTTGAGGAAAGAACTTTTTCCTCTTCCTCTGTAGAATAACACCAGGAAATCTGTGTGGCAGGATCTTTGTGTCTTTTTCAGTTTATTTCCTCAAAATATATTTCCTCCCATAGAAGGTAAGTGAAAGAAAGATCAGATTGGAAGACCTCTCTTAAGCATCCTTCTGAGCAGGAGTGCTACTTGTTTTTAGGAGGTGGGTTTCTTGTTTTGATTTTTTAAATTCAATGCATAAGTGAGAAGACCAAGCAGATTTAATGAGAAGTCTGCATGCCCACAGGGGAACACAGATCTGCATGACCTACCCAGTGACTTCCAGGCTTTGTCAATAGAGCTGAAAAGTCATTGTTTTGTGATCATTGTCTTAAAAAATGTTAAGCTGGAAAAAGTTAAGATTTTCTGCCAGCCTGAGCCTAAAACTGAAGAGTCCAACAGTTTAGGTCTGGAAGAAAAATACATCTGCTTAGCATTTGTTTTTCCTGCTGGAAATTCTTCCAGGGCAATGTTCCACAGACATCCATAGCCTGTCGTAAACAGGGTGCCCTTCCAGCCACATCCTCACACAAACATTAAACTAATTACTCTGACATGAAATAGCAGGAGGATGCTACCTCTACATGTGATATGTGCTTGGTTGAGCAGCAATTCCCCACTCCGGGGATAGACACAACTATTTCCCTGCCATTTTGCACGTGTGGCTTTCTCTGCCCTTCCCTTAAGAAGCGGGCAGAATAAAGGATTTTGCTGGGTGTACCTTTTTCCTTTTATTCATCTTAATAAAGTTTTTTCTCCTTAGACAAAAAGTTCTGTAAAGGCAGAAGTACTTGCAAGAGGGAGTTTTGTCCTACATACTGAGATAGTTTACTTTGTGGTATACATGAAGAAATATTATAAGTGTCTGGGTGGATAAAAATTTTCTCTCCATCTACATATGACTGTGTTTGAATACTGATTGCACTGATTTACTTGATTGGTACAGTAATCCTGGAAGTTTATGACTATCAGGTACCAGCCTCTCCTCCTGAAGCACTTTTCTGAGTATTTGCTGCACCTGGAACATGAATACCATTCCCTCGTCTGCCAAGGAATATCTACCTATCAAGTTACTTGATCTCCTCCCCATCCCTCAAAATATTCAATATATACTAAGTCTTAAAATTCAGTGAAAAGAAGCTGGAGGCCAGATAAATGTGTTTTCAAGCTAAAACAGAATGTCTTTGAAAACAGGCTGCTGCTCAGGTGAATGCTTTAAATATTGGTCTGGGATTTCCTTAGCCAGTTTGGTGATTTTTAATTCAAAGACCAGATTCACAGTGGACAAACCTAAGCAGAGGTAAATGCCTTACTCAGGGATACAGCTGACATCTTGCTGTTTTCCTGTGGAAGAGTTCAGCCTGCTGCTCTCCAATGACATTACTCTGAGCTGACTTAGCTCTTCTCCGTTCATTAAGAAAGAGATGTGCCTAATCTTGGAGCAAAAATTCCTGCTAGCTGCCAGGATGCCCTAAAGTTAGGTGTTGTGCTAGCCAGCACTGTGTATTCTGCAGCTTTGCCCTTGTGCTTCTTCCATCCCCTCAGATATTAACTGATTAAATAGCAGTTAATTAGAACTGGCCTTCATTTAACATTCTTGAAGGTCATTTTAAGATATAAGAATGCAAGTACAAATATCAAACAGCTCTATTCAGAAAAGAAGTGTCTTCCACTAAAAACACAGTTAAGAACAGTCAATGTGCTTAATATTTCTTAGCTTTCCCCAACTTTTTCAGAAGATGCCAGCATCTTCTGAATAACTGTTATCCATCTCCAACATATTCTCTTATTTTTGCAGAGTAAATATTCTATATTTTTGCTTATGTGAGTTTGTTCTGTCACACTAGCAAAAGAGTACTGTTGTTATTTTGATAATTTTGTGTACAATATATGATTGTAACAATAAAATTGACTCAGCATATAGGACAAAATTCAAAATTTTATTTGAAAATTGCTTTATTTGAAATGGCTTAAAGTCTAGTTTATTAATATGTTTTAGATATGCAAATGTTTTATGCATGACTTCATCATTTCCAGCTGAAAGTAACACTGTTATCATGTAAAGCTTAAACACAAGAAATCAGTGCCACACTTAAATTTCTCCAACCAGCCCGGAAACTTCTTTGCATCAGCATCACATCTGTAGTTCTATTTGTCTTTCATATGATGTATTTGAAAATTATTTGGACTTGTGAATAGCTTGAATTTTTCTGGAATCCGAGTTTATCTTAAAATTCCTACACTCTGATAATGTAACTTAATGAACCTTATCCACTTATATGAAAAAAAAATAGTTTAACAATGTTCTTTGGAGCTTATCTTTCTTTTAATAAAGGGTCTTTTGAGGGTGTAAAGACATTCAGTAGGGTCCCTTGAAACAGGCAGCAAAGGCCTGAGTTCTAAATATTTAGCCCTTTTACATCTAAAATTTTCTTCGTAGATGAAAAAACATCACAATGTGATGCTCTGCTTATGTCTGACAAGCATATGGAATGCAAAATTAGCTTCCAGAAGCAAAATACCTTCTTGAAATATTTCTTGGCATTTTTTGTCTGATCAGTAATTACATACCTTCCGATAAGAGGAGGAAATGTGTTGTTGTGTCTGAAGATAGCCGAGGTCTCAAATTCTTAGAGTTTCCATAATCTTTTCCTTCCTGTACTTGACTCCATCCCATTCCAAACCAAAGTTTTTAGCAGTGAAAGGACACGTCAACTTCTGAACAAACCCCACATGACTGTATATGGCATAATCTTATGAATGGGACAGAATGACAAGTATTTAGTCAGTCATTGAAACAGTGAGTGTGTAAAGCACAATGTGCAGCTTTTTTTAACTCCTCAGAAACAACTCTGCTAAAAAACAATGCACCATAAAAATTTCTTCCAGATTATGCTTGTATTTTTTTAAAAGATAATAATTCAGACCATAGGGGCTTTTCCCCAACACTAAAGACAAAGAATATAATATCCAGTTTAGTGTTTAGTATAGAAAATTATGAGTATTTTGTATTCTTTTTTCTGCTTTTTTCCTAGAATGTTATAAAAATGTGGGGCCAACGCTTAGTGTGTAACATAGGCTCCTAAATAATTGTTTTGTTTTCCATAAATGCCAAGCCTCTAAAGGTTCTGAGCATGCTTCTGAGCATCAAGTTTCTCTGTCAGCTCATCTGTGTCTCTCTTTTCCAGGAATCTAACTTTTCAAGCATTCATGTTTTCATATCTTCACTTTAATCTCCTGTGCTTTAGTTGTAAAAATACAACAACATTGCCATTTCCATCAAACACTTTGAGAGTCATTGGCAAAAAAAATACAAATGGAAAGGATGAATCACCAGTGGGTGATCTTTCTTTTTCCATTTTCTGGCAAGAAATCCTCTAACTCAAACTGAAAAGCGGATGCTTATACAAGAGGGTTTTTGAGCAGACTTCTTAAAAACACTACCATTTGCCAAATGTGTCAAAAATCACTTTATGTTCATTTGAGTTCCACTCAATTTTTATTTTTCTTTTGATTTGGTGGTGCCCTACCAAAACAATCCCCAAACTACCCAATAAAAAACCATCACAAACCTCTTTTTTCTTTTGTTTTCAATGGGGCTGAGGGTCAAAGATTTCAGGAGTTTTTCCAACATTTGGGAAGAAGGCAAGCAGGTTGACATTTAAGATGGCTGGTATCAAGGTTGGGATTTCAGAAGCAGTCAGTGCTGGCCTAATTTTGCATATGTGGGTGTCAACAGTAAAGAAATTATGGACTGATAGCAAAAGAATCATAGTCTTTTCTGGAAATCCCTCATTTTTAACTCACATGCCAGCAATTTTTTTTCTTTCAGCCATGAGGGAGATGACTTGGTACCCTTAGCCACCTCAACACATTCCTCTTATGGCAACAGCAGACCCTCAGTTGAGTTTAACAGAGTGGTTTTCTGGCCACAAAATACAGGTGTTTAGATAACATTCTTAGATTAATCCTCAGCACAATTGGGTTCTTATATTTCTGGATATTGTTGATACATACAATGGACACAGGCCCAGCCCTCACAGGCCTGGCCTGTGGGAAAGGCAGCTCAGCTTGAAACTGTCAGAGCCTTTGGTCTGAGAATAAAGTTGGCATAAATAAATATCTGCCTATTTTCTCATCTGTGCTACAACACACGAACCAGCAGAAAAGATGTAGCCTTTTATTTCTGAGCAACTGGGATGGATAGAACTGCAGTCAGCAGGTTAAAAATACAATTGACTGCCTGGAATAACACAAGAGTGTCACTGCAATAAAATATTGACTCGCTCCCACTGTCTCCTTATCCTTCCTTCCTTTTCAGGCCATGCCCACAACTAATAAATTGATGAGATTTCAGAGAAAAAAATATCACTCGCATTTTTAGAGCGGATAGAGGGAAATCTTTTAAAGTGTAGTAGACAAAATGCTTAATGAATGTTGACCTTATTCAACAATCTAGAAATTCAACAAGGAATGTTATTCTGCAGCTGCTGCAAAAATGTATCAAGAAAAGGCTCATATTTTAATGAGGAGCATCTGTTGTGCAAAATATAGAATTTATATAAATATTGCAGTGAAATATTAAGCCAGGCATATCTTAAATCTTAGGACGTCGTGAAAGTTTAAAAGTTTCCATTCTGAACTTTGGAAACTATTCTTCTAAATATCTACTCCAGATGCAAGTTCATCTCAAGTGTGTCTCTAATAATACAAGGTGTGAGCGCATATTCTGAACAAAATTCTCTTTTTTTTTTTTTTTTATATACTGATATCCTTGGAGAAAAGAAAGAATTTAATTAAAAAACATATACACCATTGCTATTCATAAACTTGTCCAAGTAAAAGAACTCATAAATCAATTTGGTCTTATTTACTAACTCTTGCAACATGTGTGGTAAACACAGATGAAAAAATCCTTGCTAACCAAAACATTATAGCTAGAGATGAATGAAATTTCTTAATGAATACAAAATTAATTGAAAACTGAAATCTTTGACATACTAGCAGCCTTTGCAAACTCTGATCAGCTACAGTGAGTGGCTCTGTTCCAAAATGGGTAACGGAACTACTTTGCTTTGAAGTGGAAATAAGTAAATAAATACAAGTTTTGATTTCTTAATCCAGCATTACCACTTTCAAACAGAACTTCAATTTTTAAAAGGGAAGACCTCTTGAAACCAAAATGGAAATTCAGTCCTCTTAAACACACAGAGGCAAAACAAAGCATTTCAATTTACCCCAAAGGAAATACACATTGTGTTTAGAACATAATGGAATATTTTAATTAAAGGGTGTGGGGATTTTTTAGTCCATGGCTGAATTCACCAAATTTCCCTGTTATTCTTATATCCACACACACTTCCATGGCCCCAAAACAAGGACTTCTCTTCCTTCTACCTTGACTCCTACTGATCTTTCTGATGACCATCACATCACATAAACACATCCTTACCCATGCTGCTCTAGCTCAGTTATACTCTCCAGGAGCAGTCGTGAGGATTCATTGGTTGTATCATGAAACAAACAGTGCAATTGTTCAACAACTTTCACACACAAACATGTCTTTCTCCTTTACTTACACTTTTTGGCTCCTAAACATATATAGATGTAATCTTGACTCTTGTGCAACTTTGGAAAAGAAGTTTACCCCATGTAAAAATCCATTTAGTGCAAATCATCTCAGTGAATCTCCATGAATGAAATATGAAGAATTTTAATTTTTTTGTGATTCAATTTATTACCATAATTTGGAAAAAATTAAATTTCCACACTAGCTGGGTCAGTGTTTTGAACATCTGGATGACAATAAATGGAAAATTAAATCATTAAGAACTTCTATCTGGATAGTATATAACGACAGTCTAGATAGACATTTACCTGCAACAAGTAGCACATTTTATTTCCCATTTCCCAATTTATTTCCCATTTTATTTGCCATTTGACAATTACTTAAAAAACTTCAGGTGAGAATGTCCCTGCAATTATTAAGCACTCCGTAATAAAAAATGTAATTCTGGGAAGAACATGTGATAATAATATTTAATAATTTCATTATGTTCTTGTTTTAAATTCAAACAGGTCTTCATGTTAAGCACGGACCACTTGACAAACTTCCATAATACATGGATCAGTTATATCATAATGCACTTTGGAAAACTGCCAAGCACTGATGCATTCAGGACTTGAAAATGAAAAAGTTAATTAATTCAAAAATGTGACTTCAGAATAAATGTTCTACACATGACATTAAGACCTCTCTAGTTCAGAGGCTATAATCGAGTTGCTCACATTCAAGAGCCCATGCACCTCTCTTTTGGAGACAGTTGCTTTTTAGTTCTTCCAATTTGTTAATGTATGCAACTAGAGAAATTAATTAAAACATGCACACGATTTTTTTTTTTAATTATGAATTAGATAAGGGAAAGGTGTTAATATTCACCTGAGATTAAATTCCAATGAGTCCCATCTCACTAGGAAAACTGTAATTACTATCAGGTGAAGTAAATGCGGAAAGTATAGAAAATGGCTTGATATTTATTAAAGACAAAGGGCGGAATGCTGTTATTTTCTTCTGAAAGTGTGATCTTTATATCTGAAAAGGACTCTTTCAAAGTCAAAGCCCTTTACTAAGTATTAAATGCTGAAAGATGATCACATATCAACATGAGCATAGCAAAATTTTCAATTTTTAGATTTAAATGAAGTTTATAATCACATAATTCTTAAATAGCAACTACATGTTAACACTAGACTAGTAATAGGATAGTTCACCATTAGAAACAGTCCTTGAACTGTGCTATGTATTAAGCAATGTAATTATGCTGGAGAGAGCAGACTGATAAGAAAATCAGGAGCGATGAGATTTTTGACTTAGGCAAAATACAGAATATAGCATATTACTGGATTTGTGAAGCACAGGACAAGAGAAGTGGGGGGCGGAGTGGGGAAGAAAACAAAAAAGAGTCATTAACTGTTGAGAAAATATGAGAAAAAGGAAAATGCATTGGAAAACCTTCAGTTGCAGAAAAATTACATATCACTGGGACTTACATGAAAGTCCTATTTTTTTATATTCTGAGATATGACAAATTAATTCTTAGGAGACACAGGAAGGCAAAGCATTCAGATATTTATGACAGATATAAAGAGTGCAAAAGAGAGCTCAAGAACACAAGACCCACTGAGGGAAAGTAAGACATATAAAAACTGAACCAGCTGCCCCACAAAGAGGAATTAAGAGCACTGCAAACTTCAACATCTTGTTGGGACCAAAAAGATAAGAAAAACAGTTCTACATTACTCAATGGGCACTTGTAAGTCCCTCTTCCTATGTTAAATCCAGGGCCAATTCCCAGACATCTGGAGTCTGAGAGCCACTTGTGCATAGACAAACACTAAAATGAAGCCCAGGGCCATCTCCTGGCAGGACAGAAGCAAGGGATGCCAAGTCAATCTGGGAGCAATGCGCAGGAGAAACCTGCTGCTGAGGGTTATCTCATGTCATGAATAGCTTGAGGAAAATTTGGGGACTCTGGAAAGAACGTGGCTGTGAGGAGGACTGGGGGGTTTATACTGTCCTTGGCTTGAGGGTCACAAAGGTGCCTCACGGGAAGTGAGCTGAGAAACTGGCACATCTCTTAAGGTAATGTAAGTGGTTGAATGGGGTTTAGTCCCTAAATAAGAAGTACCTAGATGACAAAACTGATACTGGTGAGATCTCTGAGAAATGAGCAGTCTGTCATCATCTCCACTAAGTGCTGTTTCCATAAACATCTCGCAACAGACTCCTTCTGAGTGACCTGTCTCTGCGTTTTCCAGTCGTCAGTGCCTCTGAGCAGGAAGGCCTGTGGGTGCAGACCTGACTATTCCCATATGCACGTGACCAGCCAACTGATTAAATGAGGGCTTTGCTCAGACATGTTACAGATCTGCACATATTTTTCAAAGTGTACAAGACACAAGCCTAGCTTTGACAATCCATCTCTTCACACCAAGTAGTTCAGTGTGTCTCCTCTCTCCCTCCTCCCCTGTGCCTCAGCCCTACATGAAAGCAAAGGCAACACTCGGAAATAAGATCACTAAAAACGATTTGGTTCATTGCTACTCTTCAAGTATATATTAAAAAAAAAATGTGCTGCTGCCTTGTGACAGCACTATAGCATACCCCAGAGGTTGATTTTAGGGTACGTATTTACTCTTCCAGAGCACCATGTCTTTTAGTAAACTGGTAACATATGATGCAGTTCTGGTCTCATCACAACATGTGTAACATCTGGGAGAACTGCCACTTGTGAAGCCAACAAGTGCTCTGCTGACAGACAAAGTGAGCATTATACTGAAATGCCATTCCTCAGCTGTTTGCAGAATTAATTTCCCTGTAGAATTTTCTAATTAGTTGGCTCTTTCCAGCCCGTTCCCCACAGAGGAAACAGAAAGGAAGCAAAAGGCTAGCACCTGCTCCTAAGGCTCTGGCTGGGAAAAAAATAATTAAATTTAAGGATGACATATACAGTAAGTATTTAGGCACTAGAAAGCCTTCTATCCATGCAGCTGTGGGGATGAAGTAACTCTATTTGAAAGCTTAATGGAGATTCTTCTGTGGGGAAGAATTTCCAGTGGCTCACATTCCAGACAGTTAACCACATTACCGAAGGGAAGAAAAAGGGATTTGTTCAAGCATTAAGAACTGTCTTTTACAAAAAAAAAAAAAAAAAGGAAAAAAATTCCCCTAATCTGTAGAAAAGACAGACAGATGAATCCAGACCTGAAGATGATCCTATATGTAGTTTACTCAATCGCATATGGGTTACTTTCAATCATTGTGGTTTTCTACTATTACAAATTAAAAACTATTATTATGTTGGAATGCAGGGTATGATATTATCCTAGGAGTAACAACTAACACAATAGAGTTTGTTCCTAACTGAAGTGAGTCATTGGAACAAAAGAAATAACATGGTTCTTGCTTTGAATTTACCTGCACTAGGTCACTATAAGGAACAAAACATGAGGGGTATTTAATGAAAAATAAAAATAATAACAAACCTATGCAAGAAAGGCAGTTTTCATTTCTGACTACACAGGCACTTTGTCAAAAGTTTTTAAATACTGAATATAAATTAAGATGATAGTCTACTAAGGTTAGAACGTATGAGGGGAAAAAAGCTCCCTTATGGAAATTAGAATAAGGCATAATCACTTCAATAAACTGTTTTCACCATCCTTGCAAAGCAACCTTACAAAATTGTAGACTTTAGAGAGAACTAAGGGCTTAGAATAAAATGACAGGTATAATCCATCTAAATTAATTTGTTGTGTGTTTTGGTCAGCACAATGTGTGATTTAGGCCCAGAGATGAGCAAGAGTAATTAATATTAATAAGGATAAGCTAATATTACTATAATATTAATTAATAATTAATATTAATAATTTATTAACATTAATAAGGAAGATGCTGGTTTAGTCATACTGTAATTTCTCATTTTTGTGTAATTCCAAAGATTCCTGGAAGTTGTTTTTTATATGTGGGGCTGAAAATCTTTTTAGTTAATAATGTCGTAATTTCATAGATTCAAGACACATTGTAACATTTTTATGAATTCATAATACTCCAGAACAATTTTAGATAAACAAATGCAATAGGGCGTGTAGGTAGGAGGAAAGGTTCTGTTAAAACCAGAGGGAAAAAAACAGAGATAATGTTGCCTGCATGGGCCAAATGCCCAGACCTTATTCCCCACTCAAAGACAATTTGGAAAAAGTAATCAAATCAAAAGTGGCAATGTAAGGCAAGGCTATTCCTGTTTTTCATTGGCAATGCTTGGTAATATTCTCTAGTATTCTGGAAGTCTGTGGAAAATCCATGTATGAGTGAGTGGCATTTATCCTTGTCATACGAGGTGGCAGTGACATATCAATTTCAAATATCTATGATTATTTCAAGTGGACTTCCCCCTAAAGCCTACATCGGAGAGGATAATTTCAAACTTCAGAAAACCAAAGTAAACAACACTTGTTTATATTCCTCAGAAATGGTACAGCTAAATTCATCTGTGGGTTTGAAAATCTCCCTTGATACTTCAGTTTGGCCTATTAACTGCACTTGTTCTCTTTTTCTTTCTCTTTTTTTGGGGGGGCGGGATCAATGGTGAGGGGCGGGAAATTATTTCCCCTTCAATAGCAGGTGTCTGCCTTTTAAAGGACACATAGAATATTTTATTCCATTACTGTCTAGGCATTTCAAATGAAATAATAATCTAATACCCCTCATGCCTTAATTGTCCCCTTTAAAATGAAAAGCAAATCGTGGAAGGAGAGCATGTGACAGAAAGGAAAATGAGTGATAACTCACAGAGAAACATAATGTGAAACAGTAAATCTATTTCCACAAATAATGCTTTAAATTAATCCATTTGATATATTTATTTTTCACTTTGACAAAAATAGAAATATAATTTGTCAAAAGGGAAACATTTCCCTGAAATAATTTTGGCTTATTTCTAATTTGAATGTAGACTTTCCATAAATATAAGCACGTACAATCTGCTACAGGCAGCTTCTCTCCAAGACCTCTACTTTCAGCCATAGAACTGAGTTAAATTTAATTTAACTGTGGCTCACTGAAAAAGGCATTATTTTTTTCCCTTAACAGGTAAGGTGAGAGTCAATAGCAATTTGAAGGTAAAAAAACACATATTGTTCTCAGCGTCTTGCAAGTCATAATATTTGACTTCAGCTAAATCTGAAGTCAAGAAAACAAGCTAAGGAAACCTTGGTTTGTTTGAGGAAATAACCTCTGTTTATTCACCACACACAGAAATTTTAAAAGTATTCAAATTAAATATAGTTACATCAGTGACCTTTAAGAGTATGCTGGGGGATTTTATATTGGTTGTGTTCTGTTTTGCTTTTGATTAGTTTTGAGTAGCTTATCTATAAATCTAAAACACATGAAGAAACAAAGTTGGTAGAATGGAAAAGAATTAATTTTTCTGGGAAACCTATTGTAAGGAAGAATTCTGCATTATGGTGCAGCTGACTCAACTATTATTTCTCTCAGTTACCAAGAAAAGCAAAAAAAAGGCCAATTTCTGTGCCTTCACAAACATTTAGAAAAACACTGCACAAATGGCTGACAAGGAATATTTGACTCAAGGCTCAGAACCACTTCTTACTGACTGTCATGTTAATGCCACTACTGATTAGCACTGCCTGAGTTTTAGGACAGCAAGATCTCATCCATGCTAAAAGGGTCAGACAGAAAATACTGTCTTGGTTTTAACTTCGAGAAATATCTAATGGTGACAAGCATGGGATGAGAATCCAAAGACAATTTATATGGTTTTACAGTCGGGTGACATCTCCCACAAGCCTAGGATTACAGCTCCCTTTCCTTCTTCCCCCTTCAACTGACAGACATTCTCTACCAGCTCCAGAAGCAGCCCATGGACATACAGCGGGTCCTTCTCCCCATGCACCGCTATCGGCTGGGGGAGGAGTGGCTCGAGACTAGTGAAGTGGAGAGAGACTTAGGTGTACTGATCGATAGGAAACTCAATATGAGCCAGCAGTGTGCCCAGGTGGCTAAGAAGGCCAATGGCATCCTGGCCTGCATCAGGAACAGTGTGGTCAGTCGGTCCAGGGAGGTTGTCCTTCCCCTGTACACAGGGCTGGTCAGACCTCATCTTGAGTACTGTGTGCAGTTCTGGGCNTTCCTCTTCTTCCTCACTTGCACCCTCTTCGGTCAATAATCTGCTTCTCCATTCAGACGACTTGTCCTGTTGTCCTTGAGCATATTCGCCCAGACAACTCGTCCTATTTTCCTTGAGCATACTAATCCAAGCTAATGTTAGACAAATGACATGTGGCCAGATCCCAAGGCC
Organism: Pitta sordida; assembly: GCA_013390025.1. Classification (NCBI taxonomy): domain Eukaryota; kingdom Metazoa; phylum Chordata; class Aves; order Passeriformes; family Pittidae; genus Pitta; species Pitta sordida. The sequence continues at coordinate 15,989 of WEKX01012065.1, forward strand.
CAGTGCAGACACACTGACCACCTCTGTTTCCAAAACCAGGCATGGCAGCCTCAGAGAGGCTGACAGGTTGCCACATGTGTATTAATATCACTTCTCTTTTTCATATCCTTATCTCTAACAGCAAATCTATGTAGTTCAGGATATGAACTGCAAATGAGAGATGAGGAACTGCTTAGTGCTTATCGGGAACAATGGAATTTGAGATTTGGAGATGAAGGGGGTTTGTTAGTTGTGTTTTTTAATGAGAGGACTGGCTGATGTTTATCAGTTGACCCCTGTTTCAGGTAATAGAGCAGTTGGCAGGGAGCTATTCACACTGATTAGATTGAGTTGGTATTCTGATTAACTTCTGATTTCCCTAGTATTATTTGTACAAGCTCTTTATTGCTCTGGATAATTCTCCCCTTCCTGGTTTAGGAAGTGGAACTGACATCTTCCTGGAGCACTGCTATCAGTTCACCAGATTTTATTATGTGAGACAACATGATGGTCATAGATTAACCCAACCTCTTACTATTTTTTAGTATTAAAACTAGACCTCTGTGACATTTACTTTGTTCTAACCAAGCTGGAGTAATGCACAACTTTATAATCTATGAAAGATTTATGGTACTGAGACTGATCAGGATATTACTTTTACACAACATTTCTGTGGCTAAGGCAACTGCTGTCTCCTTTCAGGATTGAATTTCTGTGTAACCCAAGTGGCTTTCAATCCTTACTTATTCTGAAAGTCCCCAAAACTCTTCTGCTGTGGCTGGAAGGAATTGTGATGTTCTTTCATTTCTCCACTGCTAAGCCTGCATTGGAGGCTTTCTTTCTTCTTTCACAACCTGTTATTTGTCACTGTTTTGTCTCACTTCTCTCCCACAACAGATCCTTGATGTGATCCATCAGAGAAGCAGATTCATAACTAGTTTTTCAAAAGCTATCCCATTGCATCTACAAACCTGAGCCCAACAGACCTTGCAACTACAGTTTGTCTGGGTAGAAAAAGTAATAACTTACCACATACGTACTTTAGGATTTCTACAATGCCAGCAAGATTTTCATTGATGTTTCCTTTTCCAGCCTGGCTATCAAGCCTCATATTTCACATATCTGTAGAGAGGACCAGGTTTGTTTTCCATGAATGGGCTGCATTATGGGGTTTTTATGTTATTCAATCTCCTACAGGCTTTTATCCAAACCAAGCAACTAAAATAAAACATGGCTTCCTTCCCTGAGATGGTTTCATAGCCCAGCTCTCCAACTTTCTCCCCTACCACAAACATGCAACACAATTGTGCAACAGCCAAGGAAGGAATGGTGAGATCAGAGCCGTGACTGCAGACATCCTGACATGGGGATCTGGCAGCTATTCAACACAAACACAATTATAGGACTTACCCTTGCGTGAAGTATTTGCTTTCTTGATAGTCACCAGCCTTAACCTCTAGGAATGCTTACGAATCAGATAGCAAGGAGGGTGAGCCTTTTCAAGCTCTTCTGTCTTGCTTTAGCCAACATAGATACAAAGAAGAAAGACATTCCACCGCGTCATGCAACTTCTCCAAGGGAAAGCCTTTAAAAGGAGAGAAGAGTTGTGGTCTCAAAATCGCTGCCAAGGATTCAAGAAAAGATCATCACATGGTGCTTGCTCCTCTTCCCCTTCACTACTATCAGCAGGGGAAAAAAACCACCATGAGAGACAAACTTTGAAATCCACACCAAACATGAAAGTAGAGGGTTTCCTGAGTCCTGCACTTTGGCTTTTCCTTGCAGTAGGTTTCTCTGGCAATGGTGATACCAGAGAATGGTGGCAGGGCTCTGCATGTCTTAGGAGACTCATAAATGTGTATCTGCATAGATCTTCTGTGAGCTGGAGACAAAAAAGGAAAATGTAGAAAATGCAACCTAGTGTACACGGGTGTTAAACAACTTAAAATTCTAAATTGTGATGACACAAGTATTTTGCTATATTAATGCTAATTAGTGTAAATCCTGGGTTTTTCACAGGGTGGTAACATCTTAACAATGAAAATAACAGTTGACCTTTAATAAAAATCCACCAGCAAATAAGTCAAATGTCAGTCTGGCACAACAGTTACAAAGGGAAAGTCTTGTTCTGAAATGCCCAGGGATTTAAATTATTCTCCTCTCAAGCTGTATTGGTGACATGAAAGAACTGGACCAACGAAGGACCCATTGGTGTAACCTCAGGAGTGTAACAGAGCAGTTCTGAGGGGAAGGTTTCTCAGTGGGATTTCCAGATCACAGAATCACAAAATCACAGGACATTCTGAGTTGGAAGGGACCCACAAGGATCATAGATGATGCAATGTGACATGACACAGGCAGTGCAAACTACAGAGATGCTTCACTGGTACATCAAACAGAATTACAATAAAAGGAAGTTATAAAGATAGCTACAATTCAGAAATAGTGAAGTGAATTGAGAAGTGCTAACTATGTGACCAGCCTGAGGTCTCATCACCTTACTACATGAGCATTTATCCATCCTACAGCAACTTTGGAATCGCACCCTTGAGCAGCAGCCTGACAGCTGTAGGAGGAACAGTTGTGCAATGTGGTGCCTTCCCAAGTGACCAGATGCACTTTTCCACTGTTAGTAGCTTTCACAAGTATCAGCAATCTGAAAAACAGTAGAGAATGCCAAAATATCAGATATCTGAATCCAGCCAGAATGGGACACACCCAAAAATATTTCTAACACTGTGAAATTCACACACACACACCTCCCCATTTATGCAGCGAGCATTTTTGAATAGGACCAGAAGAAAAACAATAATGCCTCAGCCTCAATGGTCACAGAGTTCCACGTAAAGGAGCAGATTTATGTTATTAGGGTGCATGTGAAGCAACCAGACTACACTCAAGGGACAAAGTGGTACTAAACTACTGGTAGGAAAGCCAGTTGCATCAAGTAAGCAAGTCCAGCAAAGAAGATATATTTCTGGGGTAGCTCTGTTGACATCTGCAGACCCACCCAAGTCAGGCATTCATCCCAAAATAAAAAACTGGCAACCAAATATGAATGGTTTCTAGTCTTGACTTTTTGTAACTCCACTAAAGGAGTACAATATAAATCTGCAACCCTGTGTCCGGACAATAATTGAAATACATCAAGAAAATGCTTGCAGTCGTTCCAGATGGGGGGAGTGAGGGGAAAGAGAGATTTCAAAATCTAACTGTGCTCATAAACAAGGATGTTACTTTCCCCTTTCTTATCCAGAACCGCCCTTAATTGAAAGGATCGGTATCTAAAGCAACTGGTGCTGCCCTGCACATGAATCCCCTTTGCACCTCTTCCTTCTTATTTTTTCAGTGGTTTTATTAACATTAGTGACTTATCTAAGTATTAGAATGCTTGGCTTCTTGGAAGCTTATCAACAGCAAATTTTATGGGCTGTTTAGTGATGGAAACAGGAGGAGCTGGAGCTCTCCTCCCCCAGCTACCTCGATATGGAAGTCTTCAAGAAGCCATGGAATGTGCTCTCTGGTATTTTTGGTATCTTTAAAGTGTCAAGAGTGCAGAATTTCTCTTGTCAGTTGTCACAGTGTGACTCACAATTAGAGCCATCTGCTCTGCATTCACCTCCCCAGGGGCACCGCTCGTTTTTCACCAGCTTCCTGTTGTTGACAGCACAGTTCCTCCCTGTATCACTCTCCACCAGCACCCATACTCCTCACAGACGTTGCAGCAGGCTTAAGGAGATTTCCCTTGGGAAAGCCTTTACCCTTGTTTTGCTAGTGACTGAGAAAAATATAGACTGTTGAGAATGCTCTGAAGGCAGAGGTTGGGATTCTGAAGCGACTGAACAAATTCCATTCATTTTTTTTTTCATGACTCCATTGTTTTTAGATAGTTTTTTTATAACTCGACATTTTACTATTTTTATTTCAAGCAGGAGAGAATCTTTATAAATGAAGCATTATTTGTGGTGAGTTCTTTTCATTTATTGATGGAAATAGGTAACTAATACTATCTAAATATTATCCAAATTATTTTTCAAATACTAGAAATAATTTCAAACAACAAATTTCAGAGGGGGAACATGCTGCCTTCCCTTCTCACTCCACCAAATCAAAAAAACAAACAGTTCTGCTCCAAGTTTTTCACAGTAAATGCTTAAGCTAAGTGAGATTTACAACCCCAAGCACAGATCCATGCTTGTGAGGGGTCTGGGCCTGGGTTCATGTCTGGACCGTGTTGAACTACCACCTATGCTGGGTATTGGCTGCCTGAGGCTCAGCTGCATGGTGTGATCGAACTCCCTGTGGAGTGGAAGTTCTATTTCTTAGGCTCTGACAAGTAGTAACAGATTTGAGATTCCACTTTCCCTGGGAACCCAGTTTTCTTGAAACAATTTCCAGCCCTGCAGGAGAAGAAGATCTTAGATACTGCCAGTTACCAAAGTCATTCTTCCCTGCTAGGCCTGGGCTTGGTCAGGTGATCCTCTGTTATGTCTACTGCCTAAGGAGTAGCCTAACAGAAAACTCAAATATTCAACATAACACTATAAAATGCTTCTGCCACGATGGTCCGCAGATTTTAGACATGTAACATTTCTTTTGTCAGCCTTTAAGGCAGCTCCTGGGCCCTGTTCCTGATCTGAATAAACTGATAAATTATCTTATTTTGTACCACATCCTACAAACTAAGATTACTTGCATAACTTCATTGTGATTTCCTGACATCCTTCCAGAATCAGTGGTTGGCCTTTCCTAGGAATAGACTCTTTCATATGTATATTCACACCCCTCCAAACACAAGTCTAGCAGACTTCAGATCATTGCACATCTGCACTCATTCAGTCACATCACATCAAGACGATGCACAGCAGCCTTTCATTTTCCTTCTAAATCAGGGTAGCATAACAGCTGAAATATTTCTCACTGACCCTGCTCTTCAACACAAAATTGAACTTCTCTTTGCTATTTCAACATTTGCTTCACCAGGATTATACTGAAGGTCAACACAGGCCCTGGATCCAGACCACTTAAATTATTCAAAAAAATATTAACCCACGCCAGCAAAATAAAGAAAATATGTTCTAAAGAAAGATAAAATACATCCTCTGTTTAGAAATACGTTTCCAAAAAGCAACTATAAACTCATCTCATAAAACTGTTATGAAATCCCCAGTTCCTCCAAACATAAGGAGAAGTCTCTGCAAAGTGAAATACGTATTAGATCATATTTGTTGGGTAATCTAGTAAACCCAGATGGGGAGAAATTGGAAAGAGAAAAATGGATTCTTTCAGTGTTGCTTCAGATTGCTCATCTATTATACAGCTCAGGCAAATATCTGTATGGAAGATTTTAAATGTTGCACAGATGAATTGTTACTCAAAGCCTGTATTTGCTGAAGGCATGAAAACCTGGATTCATAATACTAATCTCTGTTTGTAGGATCAATTGTTGAGCTGCCATTAAAAGCCTTAGAATGCATTTGCCACTCAATAATTATTGTTCAAATAAACTGTAGCACATTATTTTTACAGATTACAAACCCACTGACTTGGCCACCTATTAAACACAATCTTCTTGGACTGAAGGGCTGCTTCTGATAGCTTTAAGTTGTTCTAAATATTCAGTGCAAGCCAAGGTTGGGTATTTTCCATTTACAAGGTTAGCAGAATTGGATATGACAACCTGCTCCTTAAACTTCATTCTTCTTAGTTGTGTTTCTGTTTCCTGCTTGTTATACCTGTAACTTCAGTTCATTCGGTATAGTATTGTCCAAGCATTTTAATTATGGAACCATAAGCAAAGTTGAATAGCTTATTCTTACCAAATAAAGTTGTTTTCACCCGAAGTCATACCTGCCAAAACTCGCAGATTTTAGAAGCAACATCCAGTCATAAAGACTAAGATGCACTTTTAAATTTAATGGAAATGCACACAGTTAATAGTTCTTTGCAGAAGAGCAAACTGGTAATAAAGTGGATTAAAAACGCAAAATTATACTGGAGGACAGTATAATTCTTTTCAAGCAGAAACTGTTTGGTGTATAAAAATTATTGTGACTGAGGGAATCTGGTTTTGCTCTGAAAATCTCAAGTGTTACATCACAGATAGACCTGAGGCCTTCCATTTTAATAATTAATTTCATAAAAGATCCCAAGAGCAAAAGAAAGGTCATGAGAGCTATTCGAATCCATGGGCAGTTGAGCAGGGGAATGCCTCGATGCCCTTTAGCCTTTGAGTGTGCTGCAGGACAGGGGAGTTTGGTGCTAAACGACAAATTGAGTTAGAAATATTTGAGTCATAAAGCATAGTAAATCTTTTAGCACTTGAAACACCGTGTGACACTCCAAACTGAGAGTAAATTAAGTGTTAGTCTGTGCATGTTTAAAGCATATGGAGACTGTGTTTACTACATGATCCATTTCTTAACGATTATGTCTCCTTCACAAACTGGCATCCAATGGTTTCCCACCAAATGAAACCATTCATGAAAAGCTCCTCTATCATGGTTTAAGAATAGAAAATAATATGTATCTCTCTGAAAGCAAAATTATGTAGGTTGCAAAGTCAAGGACAGCTAAATTAGGAAGTGGCAGATTTATGTGTGCCTGCATAACCTCTACTTAGCCCTCTTGTAGGTCCTGTGCCCTGAGTGAGACAGAGGTCCTTTGGAAAAAATAGTATGTGATTATGCAATTAAAGACTATAGCTTAACACAAAAAGCCTCTGAATTAAGGTTCTGTTGGCAGCTGTGAATAAAATATTTCCTAACATTTAAATTCTGGGCTTTACAACCTTAGCACAGAATTTCCATCAGGTGACATCTTCAGATGGCTTTTATATATAGCTGTGAGTTAATTCTAGGCTGATTACTGAGCCTTTATTGCCATAGAACATCTTTCTATTTACCTGAGTTGAGGACAAAAGAACATCAGGAGTTGTCTGTGAGTGGATGACCTTCCTGAAATGGGAAGAACTGCTATGGCCCAAGAGCGGAGTCAGCAGAAATCTTATGTAAAATTGTTTCCTCTTCCCTTGTTTACTGGCCAGTGTTTTGATCAATATCCAAATGACCACACTGAAACAAAGATTATTGCTGCCCAGATCTGCACCTTGACACATACACTTTATTGCTTTTGGTAATTACTCCAGTTATCCAAGTCCTCAAACTAAATTCAGAGCAATAGGAAGTCTTCCTTCCTACTCAGATTTGAGAGACTGCTCAGAATTCTAAAGAAGATTCATATTGACAGGAATCTTGATGATTCCTACCAAAGGCCTTCCGATCAGCAGAACTGTAGTCTTCTAGGAAGGAGAAGCTCTGAACAAATTGACAGCACACTTCCACCATTTCTTCAAGCCAAGTCCCTCAGGGCCTGTCCTATTCTGACATGACCCTTTCACAAGAGGGGAGAGCAAAGTTTTTGCTTCTCTGCTAAAACTATAAAGCAGAATCCAGCATAAACTTTGAGCTGAATTTAAGTCAATGAAGTTCTTGTTATTTTAATCTCTCCTTTCTTTGCTTTATGGATTTAGGCAGGGAAATCAAATATTGAAAAAGCATGTTAAGCGCAATGCAAGCTGAGACTGTGAAAGTGCCAAACTGATTAATGAAGTTACCATAAAATTTGCCACATTTTGTAAGTACGTATATGACAGTATTGCCCTACAGAATAATAGAAAATGTCATATATGTATTTCTGACTCATCATAGCTGCAGAGAGTCATTGCTTTTCATTCTCTGACTTTTACACTTATAGAACCTTAGGCCTTCTTCCGATATCCAGCATTTTTGTTTTAGAAGTTAGCATAAAACCTGGGTATTTTGAGAGTCATATGAACACAAAAAAAGGTCTTTTGTTCTAGGTCATAAATGTCAAGTAATTTCTAACCAGAAATAAATATGTACTTGTAGACTTTTAAATACCTGGGGGAGGGAGGGGGGGGGAAGTTTGGATGTATGTCTGTAACAAAAGTTGCTCCAAAACGTTGTGTGCTCCAAAACACTGTGGCAAAGAGTACAGGTGCAAATAGGACACTGTTGTCTTGACAACATCACACAAGAAATGAAAGAAGTATTTCTGATTAATGAAAGAAAACTGTAGTACTGTTCTTTTAACTCAGAATATTCCACTCAGGGATCTCAAAACTGTCCCTTGACGCAAATGAGCCCAAGAGATATCAAGAAGAACAGACTTCACTTTGAGACTACAGTGCTAAATGCAAAGTGAGGTTCCCTTCTTTGAAAAAACCAGTATCAAGCAATGCTACACCAGGACAAATCACTAAAGCTTCAGAGGCTGTACTGGATGTTTTGGGATGAGCTCTCTTACAATGTTCATTTTTATTTTATCACTATGGAAAATGTCTATCCTGGGGTCTGTCACCCTTTCCTAGGGGTCCAGTCAATCTCTCTGATGGGTTTCAACAGGCCACGCTTTTGTCCATATCCTCTTGAATTGCTAAAACAGAGAAAGTATTTAAGGCAAGTCCAAGACTAACAGCTGGACTTCCCAGAAGAGCAGATCCCTGATCCAACATCAGGACTGTTACCAACTATATTCTTACAGAACAAAAATGTCCTGTCAGTGAGGAACAGAGGAAAGGAAATCAGTGAGGATTGTGTCTCATAAGAGGTTATTACAGAGAATTTCACACTGCACAGTGTGAAGAGGAAGCTCTGGAAGCCTTTGGGTCCAGATGTAGCATTTACAATTTGCTCAGGCACCACTTTTGGATGCAAAGTGGTAAGCAGCAAAGCAGCACCAAGCATGGTCCTACCTGTGCAGCTGTTTAGCAGTGTCAGTGTGGTGCTGTATCACCGTGAGCAGACCTGATGCAAAGGAAACACTGGCTGCCACCCAAAGAGCAAGAATTTCACCCTGCTAGAAAACAACTTGAGAAAAGGCAGATCCGTCAGCTCCAGGGTGTGAATTGTGCCCAGCTGGCAGGTTGACACAGAAGATCTCGAATTTGGGGATGCCTTCACTTCAAAAGATCTCGCTTGAATGCGAGGATACACACTGACAACAGCAGGCTCCTTTCATCTTCTAGCTATATTTACCTAAGAAATTTCATGCACAGAAAAGAATGAGTGAAAGGGAATAGTCAGATACATGACAGGAATGGTCCTTATTGTCATTTCATGTTCATTTTAGTCACAGCCTGACAGTCATAAAAAGCTATTGTAAGTGCAGCCCACTGAGAAACAAACCACAGCCTTCCCTGCAATGCTGAGGGTAGGGATCATTACGTTGTTACAGTGCAATGCATCCGCTTACTCTATTAAATTAAAGCATCTCCTGTAGCAATTGAGGAAGGATAAAGAAAATAGGTGCTATTATAAAAGCATTGTGTGATTGACATTTTTCTCTGCAAGGCATTAGAACAAGGTAGCTTCTAGCTTTGAATTGCAGGATGTCTTATCTCCCATCCATTACCAACAGGACATAAATGTGAAGGGCTGGAGCCAGCAGCCTTGCTGTAGGTATACAAGCTGTAAATGGGACAAGGATCTATCTCCAGTGTTTTTCACTTTCTTTCAGCTTCCCCAAGTTATGTATCCCCTGCGCTGCGGGTTCCTATCTCACTGGTTAGTCACTGTTTTTCAGCCACTGCTCTTCCTGTGGGACCCTCCTGGGTGTCTGCTTCTCTCTGCATTTGATAAGGAGATTATTTGAAATGGAAGTAGACAGGCACAGGTGGTGGGACCACCTGCTACAACCTCTTCACTGCATATGGACAGTATAATAGTGCTTGGATGTAACCGTCATATCTTCTTTCTTTTTTTTTCTCTCCCTGTTGTTTTTTTTCACCCAAAGTTAGCCTTCAATTCAATTATTCAGGGGTCTGAAGGGAGGAATTATGATCAAAGATACAATTCCCTAGGTTCTGGAAAAGCAATTTGCTAGAATATTTTTCTCAGGACAACAAGCTTATCCTTTGCAATATTTCTCTGGCAAGCCCAACCAAAGTGCCAGTCAAAAGCTCTTTTTAAGGTGCAATCCCCATCTCTCTTTCCCTTCACTGTCTAACAGTTTCATGTGCCTTATTGCCTGTCTGTTTCTGTCAGCTCCCAAATTTTACATGGCCATGCAGAGCAGTAACAGAGTATGTCACTCTCTCCTGTGTTACTGTCAGGCAGAGTTTCAGCCTCAAAGGTCATTTACAATAGTGATTTACTATAGGAAAGGGTTTCTTATGAATGTAAAATAGAAGGCTCAGTTTGGTCAGGTTTTTGTTTTCACAAATAATGAAAAAACCCAAACCAAACAAAAACAAAACAACCCCCCCACAAAACAAAACAAAAAAACATACCACTGTTGATTCTAAAGAAGTCTTGAACTTGGTAATTTGAGACTGACAGTCAGATATTCTCATTTTGGCCCAAGAGAGAAGCAGAAATAAACTAATTGCATGGAAATTTAAGAAAGACCAAATTTAAATGGTGCTTCAAAATTCCTGAAACCCCAAAATTACACTGACAAGGAATATCAAACAAATAGATTTGAGAGAAATAGTCCAGTTCACAGCCAGGGGAAAGAAATAATTTCTCAGTTTATTTCATTTTCAGTCTCTGTAATCACCGAAACAGTTTTTCTACTTCTGACAAAACATTTATGCTAGATTTTAACAAATCTCTGGAACAATTTGGTTAAATATACCTAAACAACCTGTTTAAGATTTGGTTTACATTTTCTTGTATATTATGTCCACTCTAGGAAACATGATCAAACTCTGAGGTCATTTTATGGCATGTATCTCTGAGAGCACAACTAGAAGCACTGAATGCAAGACAAGCCTCTCATGTGCACTTGTCCTAAGTGCTCTTTGGGGCTCAGCACTTAACAAAAATGAACAGTTTTATGAAGTCACTTGAGAATCTGGAGATGGAGACTTTATTCCTGAGCTGATATGCAATGTTAGGTAAGTTGGTTTTCATCTCAGTACTTGTTTCTGCCTGAAAAAAAATAGGCATGATTTTATTTCCTTCTGTCAGCCTTAAAAGAAAGATGTCTGGTCACATCATTATTCACTGCTGACCGCTGTTTCATTTCCATTTAGGTATGCTTTCCCTCTACTTTTGGAGGTGATACTCGGTAACATCTTTATTCAGATACATGCAGTGTTTCATTTGTGTTGTCCATGTCATCTTTCCCTGGGATCCCATAATTTTCCCCCAGAATTTACTCAACCCTTAGCTCTTACGATGACAGAAAATTGGACTCAGCAAACCAACAGTGACAGTCCTAATTGAAAGCACTTACATCTTTAAAGCACACCAATGATGCAAAGATTTGCCTGTGGTTATGAAGGGAATGTGTGCAGGCTCTGTTTCACAAAGAAATGTTGTGTATGCCATTCTCCTCAAGAGTCTGTCTTTTGTGCCTTCAGTACCTACAGGAGTGATCAGGAATTCACAGAGCTTGCATTCCTGCAGATACATTATCTGAAAGTGTGGCCCTTTGTTTGCTTTCCTTCTGTTTTGTTCTGTTAGTCCCTCATTGTAAGAGAGACCTGTTTATACATTCCATTTTTCTTGGTCTTCTTGGCACCTTGCAGTCAAACACTACTCCAGATTGATCCCTTGGTTTACAATGCACTGGCAGTACAGTCTACATAAATTTTAGGAACAGACAAAAGAGTGTGCTTGCCATCTGATGATTTAATTTCTAGCTTTCCAGCACCTTTTGTTATTTCAGGGTATTTTTTCCTGGTGGGAACAGACACATTCAGCTGTTGTTTTCATGCTGAAAGCCTGTGTGGAAGCACTTCCCTGTTTTTGTTTTTTTTTCCAGACATGTCTTTCAGCATGTTTCCAAAGGCTTGGAATCAGCACATTGTGTTGTGACATGTGCATACTTGACATTGCTTTGTTCTCTGACTTCCTTTTGCTTGCAATCTTTAGGAAGTTATCTTACAATTAGCAAGGAATTTTGAGTCAGTGTTATTGCAGACCCAGCATATTGTCCTCTGCCATCTGCAAAGAAGAAAGCGTGGAGGAGCAGAAGGGAAGAAAGTAATTTTAGTATTTTTAACTGGCTGAACCACGTAGGATTCTAGCTTTAGTTCACTGCATAGAGAGAGACTGTAGCTCTGACTGCAGCCATTAAAAAATGTCACATGCCACAAACATCTTTATTAATTTAATTAAAAGGAAAAAAAGGGCATTACACTAACCATACAGAATTTGATACATCCTTTTTCTGTGTTTTGTTCTTGTATAGGGATTCTCTTATACCAAAAGCAAAAGGGTATCTTTTTCCTGAGAAGTTTTTACAGAATTCTGGGTTTTCTTCTTTTCAAATTTTCACCTTTATGTGGTCAGCTGCTTACACTTCAGCAAGACATATTTTAGACCACGGTGTCAGGTGGGTATGCTGCACCATTGCATTATTGCATAACTGATTTATGATTTATAATAGCATTCTCCAGGAAAATGTTTATCCACCATGGGAGAGATAGAGAAAGCATCTCTCTGCTTAGGATTTTGAGTAGCTTCTTTACGTGCCATGGACTATTTTGAGCAAAGATTTTGGTGTCAGGAGGCCTCATCTTCCTGATAAAGTGGAGACATTCTTTTTTCCTTTGACTTAGAAAAGTGTAATAAAACATCTGCTTCAAGAACAGACCTGAGAAGACAGATTTTTACAGATACATGATCTCAGAGCATCCGTAAGGAATCTCTGGTTTTCACTGTGCTGAGACATTTCTCCATCAACTCCCCTAAAAGTCACTGCTTGAGTACATCTACACAGCACAGTAGAGTGTAATATACCCAAATAAACAGCAGCTAAACTAATTTCCAGACTGGATGCTGTAGGACTGTGTCAGTGCAGGGCTCTGCTCGAGTTGTGACACCAGCTCTGCATTTCCAGACAGCACTGCCTAGACAATCCAGGATTTCTCAGAGACAGATCGGATATCTGAGCACCACAGTCCCTGGCGCTGAATAGACATGCTGGGTCCATCACAGGAAGTCCGGAATATTGAGCAATTATTCAACCACTGAGCAAGACAGAACAATTTAGATCCCAAATGTTAAAGTGTTGCTTAACGTTTTTGATTATGAGCTCTCCTGTTGAAATCTGTATTTCAGATCACTGCATAAGAGGAGGAGCATGTCTGAAAGTCTGTGAAAGGCTGAAAGCTTGCAACATAACAAAGAATAAAGTCTAAAAATATATATTTGCCAATAATATGACAAAAATAATTCCTGCATCTATAGCAGAAGGAAAGAAGATCATGCTGGAAATTCTAACGTAAGAAAATCAACAGTACACAAATGCCTAATCCTTGGGAATAGAAAGACTTTTTTAATGCTGGAAGTTTAAGGTTTCACTTGTTTATAGCAAAAAGTCCCCACAATTCAATTTACTAACTCCACAATCTAAGGATTACAATGTACAGAGCATCAAACCAACAACAGCAAAGAGAAAACTGTGTCTCCATCATGAATTTGTTTTCAGTCATTCAGTAAATGTTTCTGCTACTGGTACTTTCCTCCAATATAAATGGCATTGTGGGTGCTCACTCATAGCAGCTGCACAGATTGGAAGTTTGTATAATATCATCAGTGGAGCACAACAGATGATTCCTTATATATTAAATAATTACTTCTGTAGCATATTTTCCACATATAGACACCCAAATTGATACACTAGAATAGTAAATAACAGTATGTGGACACAGGACAGTCTTCTAAAATTTGCTTGGTTTGTTCACTTATTTTTTTAAACAGAACACATCATAATAATCTATCATTTTTTGGCACCATTGCCATTTATTACTGTTATCTAAGTTGTATTACTTTCCTTGTCACATCATAAGTTTACCTTTCCTAATCACCACCCTGGACATTTACCAGGCTTTCCCTGGGGAATTGTTTAACTAGAGGCATGATTTTCCTGTTGTTATATACTCCAGGGCTCTGAAAGCTCATGTGGATTCTACTCAGAGACTGTAAATAAATCCATGTGAGTCTGATGCCAGGGAACTTAATACACTAAATGTATATATGCCTACTTTAAATGAATTCCATAGTTGGTAGCATGGTAATATCCTCAAAGAATCTCACTTTTTGATCTACTCCCTCCCTTTTGGAAGATTAATAGAAATGGTTTAGCTTTCCTCCTTTCTTAAACACCCCATTGTTTCCTTTCCCTAGATACCCTTAGGCTTGGCAAAGTAATGATGTCATGGAGAACCGTGCACTAGTGCTGTGCAACCCCTTCTCCAAATCCTAACTGTATTTAAGTGAGCTTCCCAAGCATCCACACAAGTCAAATGCTTGGTTTTCCCTACTAGTGCTCTCCTGTGACGTCCACAGGAGCCCTCCTCTGCCACTGGCCATTCACATGGGTTAAAGAAGTGTGGCAAATTCTACTGAGGTCTCCTAAGTATGCAGCAGCTGCTTAGTCCTAGCCACAGGAAGCAACAAAATGGCAGAGATCCAGGGAAAAGAAAAATCCCTTCTGCGAGTACAAGGAAGCATTTAGGTTGCAGACACATTACTCACAACAGACCATTATGGTTCAATCCAAAAAGCTCAAACAAGACCTTGAAGGCCAAAAGAATCAGTTCAAAAAACCAACGAAGCAACTCAACAGTAATCCCTGGGTTTCCCTAGCAGAGATATAGACCAAGTAAAGAGTTGACAATTCAACATCTACTCTCTTGAGGAACGTTTTTCAACCTTAACAGGGTAAACTGTTGCCAATACATCTAAACCCCAAAATTTCTTAAACTAGAAGGGGAATCCAACATGAAACCAGCTGTGGCAAATTAAAGCACTCCACTTAAAACATTCCATCAATCACAGAGCAGGAGAGTGCTGACGTTATTTGTATGAAATGTAAGAGTGCTATTACTCACCTGCAATTAAAAAAGAATAGTTTGATTTGGTTTCTTGCCGAGAGTTATGTGAATATTTTCCTTTTTGCCAGGTTATGAATTTTGCCAGCTTCCATAATCTGAAGGTAGCATTCCAGCCTCTGACTAAATCATGAGCAATGATATGATACAAGTCAAGTAATTTTGGAGGGAAAAATCATTGCTTTTCTGAAACCTAAACTATAAACCTTCATTTTGTTTATCCACATTCTCTGCAATGGGCTGGTTTGCAATGTCATGAAAATGCAATTTTAATCGGCACACTTTTTGGCATAGTTTGACAAGAGTCCAAGATCTGCTGGAGACTCAATTATTCTATCCTCTCTGGATTTGGACCCTCAAGGCATGGATTAAGATGAGACACTAATGAGGCAGCATGCAAAAGCTTGTATTACTGACATAGATCTCCTTCATGGATAAAAAGAAATAGGAACTTTCAAACTTACAACTCTAAGTGAGAACAAAGCTACAGATAGGGAAAAGAGTCAGACAGCAATCGGAGCAAAGACTGGTAATGTAATGAAAGCATCAGAGCCATCTAGAGGGGGTTTTGGCTGGATTGCATCCTCCAATATTAGGAACAAGAGGTCCATAAGGCTCTGAGTACAGGTTTATACTGTGACTGGCAAAATGAATGATTTCACATGCAATAAATGCACATATGCATTTCAAAAAAAAAAAAAAAAAAAAAAAAAAAAAGAAGACAAGCAAGGGCAAGTAAAGAGAGTTATTCTGAAGAGAGAAACTTTTGGGGTAAATGCCTTTGGTTCTTTTTTTTTTCCCCCAGGTTCAAAAGAACAATTTTCTCCATATTCTTTTTAGTTGATATTGGGCATGCCTCATACCAAATTACCGTAATGCTTATTAAGGTAAGCCAACATAAAATCTTTGGGGTATTAAAAATAGTTCTTCTCACACCTGGAAACATTTGCTTGAGGACTTCTCTTCCAGAAAATAAAATTAAAATATTGGAATACTCGCATCAATAGAAAACAATTAATGAGAGGAGTAGCCATGCAACCATATTAAAGCAATTTTTTGATTCAGATCAGGGGATCAACAGAGTTAGTTAAGCAGGGCTGGGTGTAAGCTTCATCTGCAACTTGATGCCCTATTAGACAGGCATCCATATGCCCACTCCTTCACTTTGATTTCTGAAGGAAAGAAATCAAGTTTGTGAGCCTGCAGGGAGCTCTAACCTACTTCAGTGAGGTCCTTGTGTATAGTCCCGTGCTTCAGGAGATTGCACACAGCACTTACCTAACACAGGCAAATAGAGTCAATAAATATAACCCATGAGTTGCAAAAACTGGCCTTTTTGATATCCAGTAGAGGAAAAATAACCACATTACACTGTGCTCATCTGTCAAAACCGTCTCTCAGAAAAGAAGGTAGGCTGTGTCCCTTGAGCTTCCAAGCTCCATTTTCCCTTCAACACATGGCTGACTTCTCATGCAGAGCAATTGCCTCAAGGTCTCATTTCTGTAGAGTCTTCCCCATGTTACAAAGCAGGGCAAGTTATTGATAGTGCTAGAGGGAAGTGCATGTAAACACCGGTTCCTTTTACTACACCACTCACTCTTCCCCAAGGTATTCTCAGAGACTTCCAGTCTTAATTGCAAGAAATCATTTAAGTGCTTCACTCAGTGAGTTGGTATTACAAAGCAACAACTAATTGAGGTCTTACAATATATAACTATTTTGTCACGCAAATCTTTCTATAACAGTTCCCTTCCATGTGGCTTTTTCCTACTTCCCAAACTTCTTGAGGATGTTTGAGGGCTTAGATAACACAGAGTAACCTGTCTTCTTGCAGTGGAGAGACAGAATGATTTGAAAACAGCTTATCTAAGGGTCATATCCTGTCATTGATTTTTTTTCAGTGCTCCCTATTTATTTCAGAGGTGAGTTCCACATACAGATCAATACCAGGATATGGTCTCTTAGTACACTTCTGGTCATTTCACTCTACCCTAATGCCTCAAAACACATGGAGTTAATTTTAGGATTCAGCATTACATTGGCTTTGTTGTCTTTAGAAGGGAGTTAAGCCTTCATTTGGTCAACAGAATAATGTGAAAGGATTGTTTGGTGACTTCTGCCATTGATCCAGAAATAGGTCCTGTGACACATTCTTCAGGGCAGGGCTGAAGTTAAGTGGCAGAGGCACGTGGATACACATGTCCTTTGACAAACTGCACATTAGTTGCAGCACTAAATTCCCAGCAGAAGTTTCAAATAGTGTTTTGACAATGAGAAATTCTCTACATTGAGTCAGTGGTCTGATTCTCCTGACCTAACCTAATGCTTTAAAGACTTCATGTACTAAAGAAATGTGTTTGGGCACTTGAATGAAAGTTCCCCTACTATAAATTTCTGAACATCATCAATACTTTCTACTTATCAGGTCAGGAACACAAGAACTGACATTTTCAATAAGTTCATTAAACATGCATTTTTTACTTCCTGGGGCTTGGATGAAGAAAAAAACTGAAGCTGACCTGAAAAAGTCTATATGTATTTGCTAACTATCTGCCAAGAACAGGGCTATATTACAACATAATTTTGTCAATGGGTCTGGCTCAGGAATAAACCTTGGCCCCCATTTTGCCGTTGGGCCCTACAGCTTTACCAGCTCCCTGCGAGCAGTGCAGTTTGTAGGTCTCATTTTTGATACAGACTTTAAACTGTACGAGAACAGACAGGAAAAGTGTCTTTAAAGAGATGGTGCCTTTTAATTTCTCCCTCTTACCACACAAGCAGGCATGGGAAAGAACTAGCCATGGAACTTGCTTCCCTATATCTACATTTCATTTAAGTGAAGACAACAAGGAGACGAACAAGGAAAAGAAAGCACAGAGGGAAATCAGACCTTCAGCATTTGTTCAACTGCCTTGGAGCTTAAGGGAAACCTCAGTGCTCTATTGACTTTCCTTCTCTTGTGCTCATTTACATCACTGGAGGGTCTGGCCTGTGCTTTAAGAAAATACTGCTCCTTTTCAATTGTTAAATAGTGACAAAGTCCAGGTGACCCTAGCACAGAGCCTGAGTGGTTTATGTCAAGCCTGGAGACAGTGACTCATGGAGTCACAGATGATCAGTTGATAAATGTCACTGGTATCAGAAACTTGGCCATTAACATGAGTGATGTGAGAACTAAGAGGTTAAGTAAAAGGTACCTCCATAATGAGTGTGCAATACAGAAAAGCAACATTATGAACCAGACTTGGATTTTTAGTCTCGTTTCTCATTTCCCCTTAAGGTGGATTTGGTTTTGTAACTTTGCTTGCAATTAGATACTTTGTAAAGGGTTTTGGGGGTTGGTGGTTTGGGGTTTTTTTAATATGTGCATACATTTTTCATGGCTGGGAAAAGTCTACAAGAATTGTTAGAAAGCAATTCAGATGAACCAGGGGGTCCACTGCTACATTTTTTGCAACAATTTGCTGCAACAATGCAATCTGTTTACTACAAACTGCCGGGGTTTGGAATTGCTTTAGCTTCAAAGTGACTCAGGGATTGTTTTTAACATGTTTCTATGGAAGGGTAAACCATGTTAGTACATTCATTACAAGCTGTGAGTTCCCTTATCTACAGTCAAACATAGGACCAAGGACTTTGCTGAAACAGGGCCCTCACGAAATCTTCCAAAGCTTTATTGCTTAAATGTATAAGCACACAACACCTTAGATAACCACTCTGAGCAGCCTTCTCAGGTGCAATTCAAGAATTCAATATGTCATTCAGGTTGTTGCATCCCTGTAGCGTCCCACCCTAGATAGAGATATTTTCTAATCTTCAGCGATTCAACGCAAAAAATCTCCAATTTAGAAAAACTCTGGGAAGCTTTGGCTGCCAACATACAAAATCTCACAAACACATATTAAAGAAGAAGCTGGTATTTCATAGTGGTGCTAACTATTTAAGAAGCATATGTATGTAAAATACGTATGATAAGGTTTAGTGCACCATACTTTTACAGTCATATTTTTCTCCATCATCTTATTTCACTAAGAAAAAAGTAAAAGCAGTTTAGGCCACCAACATATAGGTCAGTTTATGAGAGCACAGTCCAGTCATCCAAGGATTTAAATAAATTAAGAGAAAGGGGTGAACACCCTTTGTGGCCTGTAGAGAATTTCAACATAACAAAGAACACTCATTTCAAGTCTGAGTATTTAATATACAGGTTCACAGGTTAGTCTGAGTTGGAAGGGACCCATAGGATCATCTAGTCCAACTCCCAGGCGAATGCTCACCCAGGGATCGAACCCACAAGCATGGAACCATACATTACACTAGTAAACATTTCCTACTCTCTTTTAAGAGGAGAGTCTAAAGTACAATTGCTCATACATTTATCAACAGATAATATGAGCCATTAACAGAAATACATTTTGCAGAAATAAATCCTTTTCTATTATATTTCAGTTTGAAATTAAGTATTACCTATAAATGTAAGGAATGGAAGAAAGGCTTTCCTCCTTGGTTTCCCTTTTCAAAATTGTTTTAATTTAATTAATCATACAGTAGGAAACACAAAAGAAATCAAAATCTGAACTAAACATACATGGTTATTTTCTGAACTTATTCAACAAAACTTTATTTTGGTGGGATTTCTAGTCACTTTGGTAATTTGGAGATTTTGCTTCTCTCTGGTGCAGAAATAAGCAAGGAAATCTTTAAATGACTGCTTAGAGATTATTTTTTCCATGACACCCATCATAATTCTTATCTGACTCAGCACTTTTTTTGAATTTACAGTGATCCTCCGCATAGTCGCGATCCCATACTCACTGTTGATTTTCCAGTGAGCTGTGGGACCTGGCGCATGCGCAGAACCTACCGCAACCCCAGTCTGCTCAGCCCCCAGGCCTGCCGCTCGCACGGCACGCGGCACTGGTCCCACTCCCCCTTACTCCCCCACCCCGCTCACATGGCTCGCACAGCCAGCCCCATTCCGGGTCCTGCCACCGCTTGAACAGCGAGCACAGCCAGCCCCGTCCCCAGTCCCCCTCCACCGCTCGCATGGTGAGCACAGCCAGGCCCAGGCCCGGGGACCCCTGCTGGTGCAGCAAGCACAGCCAGGCCTCTGAAACAAGCCCCGCACTCAGGACCGTCCTCCAGACCTTATTAGGGGAGGGGGCGTGGCTACAGGCATGGCTACGGGCGTAGAGTACTTGACTATGTAGTTGGGTCACTACCTTTGCGGATTCCACGACTTGCGTGAGGAGGACCAGACCCAACAGCCTGCAAGTAACAAGAGATCACTGTATTTACTCATCTCTTCCCTTCAGCAGCCACACTGGACTGAATGAGTGAACCTGGTAGTTCCTGGTAGTTTCTTTATCCCTATGTTCCCCACACTGTCTTCCTGGCCCTGTGACACACATTAGGGTTCACAGGTTCACAGGTTATTCCGAGTTGGAAGAGACCCCAAGGATCACTTATCTTGTCCAACTCCCAAGTGAGCACCCACCCAGGGATCAAACCCACAACCCCAGAGCCGTGGGCACCACGTTCCATCCATCCAAGCCTCCCATTATCTAGACCATGTCACTGAGTTCCTCATCCAGTCTTTTCTTAAACACCTCCAGGGATGGCAACTCCACCACCTCCCTGGGCAGGCCATTCCACTGAGAAATCACTCTCTCTGTGAAAAAGTTCTCCCTAACATCCAGTCTAAACCTCCTCTGGCATAGCTTGAGGTTATGGCCTCTTGTTCTGGTGCTGGCTCTTATGTTCTGATACTCCCAATATGATCCTCTCCTTTCACCTGCCCCATGCCAGCTTTGTTCTGTTGTCAAAACTGCTAAAACCTCAGTTATTAACACATCTTCTGGTAAAGATGCTCGAAATTTGAGGGAACCAACGCTGACCAACCTGGTCTATCTGGACCTGGCTTGAGCAGGGAAATTGTACTCCTTCTCTGGAGGTCGTTTCCATCCCAAGATATTCATTACATACCTTCCCTGTCTAGTGAATTCTTTTACTTCTTTAAGTACAGGAACAACTTCAGCATAACGCAAATATTTGAAGAACAATACCACGAGTATGCAGCCAGGAGTGTTACGTGTGTTTTCACTTTCATCAAAGACAAGAAAACAAGAAAAACAAAGAAAAGTCAGACAAGAGAAAGCAGGTATCTTTCAGGAAGCTGTGCTACAGGTGATGTAGGTCTCTGCCTTCTGCAGACAGTGGAATAGTGGCTGCTGAGTGATGTCCAATGAGATTAATAACATAAATGCTGACAGATATTCTAAATAATGTGTCAGAGGATGATTCCCAGAAATACTGTGCAAAACTGCTGGGGATAATTGTTATCTGAGACGTTACTGCACAGAGGATTCTCTAATTGATAGTCTGAATGCATCGTTGATCAAAATGATGCTCTGTCTAGCAGAAATGCACTGAAACAACTGGTTAACCAGAAAAAATAGTATTCTAAACAATAAAATTCTCATGGAATAATTAAAGGAATTAAATGTTTTTCTTGGACTTCAAAAACAAATAGAAGCCAAAGTTTTATCCCAAAATGTAAATTTGAAGATGCAAATAAATTTTCCATTAAAAAATAGTAATTTTTGAGGCAAAAACTACTTTTTGCTTCATACTATGCCTTTTTACGTTGGAAATACTGACTCTTTTTATTTTTGATAGCAATGAAACTCATATCAGCTACAGTTTCAAGTTAAGGTATTTAATATCAATCTTCCAAATGTGTTCATGGACTTCAGTATAAAGCCACAGTATCACAGTATTAGCAAGGTTGGAAGAGACCTTGGAGATCATCAAGTCCAACTTGTAACCCAACACCAACCCATTGTCTAAACCATGGCACTACCCACAGGACCATCCAGTCCAACTCCCCACGTACTAGACCGTGTCACTGAGCTCCTCATCGAGTCTTCTCTTAAACACCTTCAGGGATGGCGACTCCACCACCTCCCTGGACAGACCATTCCTTTGCATCATATTTCTAAGAAAGAAAATCATAAAAATGTTCACATTTTCGTGACAGAGGGCAAGTTAATAATATTTCACTGGTTTTGAACACATGCTTTTAACACATTCTGTAGTTGTTCATATCAAGTACTTTTGATCTTTATTCCTAATAATATTTTTGTCCAAATGTAGATTATTTCTAGGACCATCAATAATTTGCACCTCTTTGAATAAGGTATATCGGGGATCTCAGGGTATGGGAGAAACAAGTGGGGCAGAAACTTTTTTTTACCATGACCTCCTAGTTATCCACACTCATCTTCCCAAGTCAGATTCAGAGAGAACAACTGCAACTGTCACAAGAGACCACCGACAAGAAAATGCTTGCATGAGCTTTTTCCCATCAAAGTGCTTATTTCTGCAACAGAGAACTTGAAGGCAATGCAGTGACACATTCCACATCTAGAAATATTAGTAGACCAAAGAGAGGCTAAAGGAATATCTTAGAAACTCTCCATCGTTATAATTGACCTGAAAACAAAGTCCCGGCTTTCCATCTTGGAAATTAATTGACAAGGTGACATCCAGTTGCAGAAAACAGCCAATACAGAAATAAAGCAACATTTGCAATCAAAATACAAGACTGTAAGATGATTACATCCAATCCTTCCATTTTAGATCATCTACCAACATACAACTTCTGAAAAGTAGGCAGCACATAGCATGATTTTTAGCAAAAATTTAAATGGTTTAACACACTTAGAGGAAATCTAATTTACGTTCTTTGTGTCGGAAAAGAAGAGCAGAACAGCAAAGGAGAGGTTCCTTATGAGGAGCAAAGCAAATGAGTGTCTCTGAATAAAGATGTAGGTTCTGTCAGAGGGGCAGACTAGAGATTGTTTCTAATTGACAAGGGAGGCAGCACACTAATACAGCTGCATGAAATCCCCCTTTTTACAAGGAAACAGACAAAACCAGAATGAAAAAACAACATAAAAGTTCATATTGTCATTTGTGCTGGCTGTTTGGCTCCTATTAAGTGACCCCAGCTGTCTGCAAAACCGGAGCACTCACCAGTTTGGTAGTCCTGAAACCTTTCCAGAGGCTGTTTTGTTTATTTCTGTTGTACTCAAATCCGCTTAACAGGGCACTGTGGTAAACACCACTTTCCCTAAAGTTCTTCTGATGGCCAAGGGATTTAGTGCCAGGTGCTCTGAAAATGTAGTAAATAACTGTCTGTCTCATCCACTTAAGAAGCAGAGCTCGCATTCTGTGCAAGCTTGCCCTGTTCTCCTAACATACCTTTTATTTTGTTTTGGTTTTTTAGGTATGAAATACAACCAGTTGTTTAATAAAATGTTAAGCATTTTGTATGGTGCTCAATTATACAGCCACAAAAGACATGAAATTACTCAAAGCCTCTAAATAGTATCTTGAGAAGGGTCACAAGGACTTGACTTTCTAAAGGTCTGATCTTAAAAGAACCATCATGCTGGATAAGGTTAGGTATGGGTTTAAAGTCAAAATATGCCAGGGTAGACTGGTCAACCTGAATAATAACAATAAGTATGACACAAATTGTGGTTTCTTACATGGAGACATGAGAATATTTATAGTTGGGGGGGGTGTCTGTCTTGGAGTGAGAGAGATATAGTGGAAAACCTACATAATTTTGTGGGATTTGTGGATAATAAAAACAATCTGCTAAGTATGCATTTACTGAGATTTGTCATAGAGTAAAAGGTGATAAAACATGTCCAGGAAAAGTTTCTTAAACAGATTAAAGCTCATCGCTGGTGTCACATGGAACAGATGCCTGAAATGTTCAGATTACAGCTGAGGCTCCCTTGGGAATGATGTGGTTACTCTGCTGAGGACAGACTCACAGTCAGTGAGTGATGCCAGCTAGTTTGTACCAGTGGCCAGCATCATATGTGGGACAAGCAGAACTGGCAATCTCCTGCTTTGGATTAGACTCTGCATAGCACCAGACTTCTGTCATCCTGAACCAGATTCACAGCACCTGACTTTGATTTAGGATGCCTGTGATGGCAGCCTATATTTTTTTCTTTTCAACAAAGCAGGTATGTGAGAGCTTCTGTAACAGAGTGCAAATATCCATTCTTAATCAACACAACGATTGTTATGGCGAGGCAAATCTTATTTCATCCAAATACTCTAAATGAAGAAACAGTTGAATAAAACCAATAAAGAATTGATCTAAAGACTACATGAGATTCCAACACTATTGTAAGTCTGGGTTTGAAAGTGTTGATTTCTCAGTGTTCTTAGATAGACTTTTTTTCCTAATTCAACTTATGAATTTAAAGATGATCTTTCAGTCCAAATGAGGACTTACACATTGCAAACTTTCAGTTTGACAGAGAATGTGTATTACAAAACATCCTCTTTCTCAGTAAGCAGATAATGGCCCGGTCAGAGAAAATACTGGCAGCAATTTTCAAAGGACTCTTAAAGACACTTGAGTTATGTCTAAGTGACCTTAGTGATTCAGAGGACTCTGACCCCAGAGTGACTCTGAAAAACACTTTTTCAAGTTGGAAGAAGACTCTCTGTGCATCTCCCCAGAACCAAGCATCCAAACTGGAGTACCAAAGTGAACCCAGGACTGTGGGCCTGCCAGAGTTCCAGGATTTCCACGTATTCAACACCTACACCCATCCACAGAGGTGACTGTCTCCTGTGGGAAAGCCACCAGAGCTATCTGCTAGCTGGGGCATCAGGCAGATCCTGACCCTCATGGGAACACTCCTGACCTGGGCTCTGCACCCCAGGAAATTGGACATCACTAATTTTTATCACCTGGATAATGCTAATCAATGAGACAGAGAATTGAGTGTTTTAACTTTTTTTGTACATTTAGCAGAGCTACTGTAGTGGTGAGTTACTGATCAACCTTATAGCTAACCTTATATTTTCCCTTGCAGGCATCAAGCACAAAGTGAACTCATCCTTTTTTAAAAGATACAGAGATGACTGCCCATCAAAAACAATAGTCAGCATGGGAAAAGAATGGCTGTCCCCTTTTGGCTGGAGACAAACTTCACTTCAAGTGAGAAAAAAGACTGTCACAGTTTAGTAGTTTTAGTGCCATAATAAACTGAAGTTATATTGCAGCGCTGTCTGCAGTGGCTGGTAAAAACAAGCATCCCCATCCACCAGGGTAGAATTCTGTCTCCATATAAATGCTTACTAAAAAGCTAAATCACCTTAAAGGAAGCATTTTACTCTCCTCCTGCTAAATGAGCTTTATGAGCCATTTGTTCAATTCAGTCCTGTGCCTTGTCAAGGGCACTGGCTGTATACAACACTTGTCAGCATTTGTTCTCACGTTCTATTCAGTTGTATATTTTTATATATTGACAGCTTCTATCATCACATTTAATGACCTCTTTTAGACAAAGAAATAATTGACTACTGAGATCTTCTCTTATTTGCAGTAACCCTAAAAATCCAATTTCTCAGCAAACCCTTGGACAATTAAAAAGCATGTTCATTTTCTCCAGGACAAACGTGATGTAGAAACCATCTACATGGCACAAGGTCAGGTGCATAAGGATGAGACACAGAGGTTACTCACTGTTTTTTTAAATAATACGTAATTAATTTTATCTTAGACCCATTCATGTCACTGCCTTCGATGAAAACATGTATTCTGCAAAAGATTTTATTGTGAACAAATTCCTCTGTGAGCTTCAATCACACCTTGTGAACAGTCAGTTCCTTTGAAACATTTTTTTCTACTTCCATTCCATCCACAAAGAATGCATCTGAGGCTTGGTGAGACTTGTTTCCAACATTATAACAAACATTTTTAATACTCCTTGTCTTCCTGTTACCATGTTCTCCTCTTACACAAGGCAATGTAAGCCCTGGCAATATCCACGTAATTGCATCAGGACAAAGTCACCTCTGGATATGCAAGTCTCAAGAATCAAAGACACCCCACAAAATAAATGTACGGTTATTACCATTATTGGTTACAAAAGGGAAGATGCAGTTTCCATCACTAGCAGGGAATCCAGTACCTGAAGGAATGTAAACTCTGATACTACACGTAATTAAGCAAAATATACATGAAAAAAATTGCCTCAAGATTTTGGAACCACTAAAATCAGAACAATCCATGCTCCTTGAGAAATGTACTCCCATTTCCCTGACAGCAAAGTGTCACAGGCCATGAGAGAAGATGCCTGAGCACCTACTTAGATATGTAGGTCATTTACTCAAATGCAGATTTTAGGAACAGTTTTTGAAGGCATTAAGGAGACTTTCCCAAGGGGAATGCATACAGGCCTACTTGTTTTGCACAAAATCTTTTTTCTTTAGAGCGGGGAACAGATGAAACGCTTGCAAAGACAGTTTTGTTGCCTGTGCCTGTTCCCAGCCGGTAGAACACATCTTGGAACAGGTCTCTGCTAGTCACAGGGGTGGAACTAGGTTTGGCAAAACAAAGAAACAAAGAACGTCCTGTGAATAACTGATCTACCACAAAAGAAAAGGAAATGGAAAGGGAGGGAGCTTCTTCAGGCTTTGTTGTAATGCTAATTTACGAGATTAACTCACCAAAAGAGGAAACTGAGTCTGCTCCATGGTATAGCTTCTGTAGAGTGCAGAATTTAACATAAGTTTAAAATACAGCAACTTCACATATTGGTGTGCAATGTTCTTTGTTACGGCACTCATGAAGTCATGAAAAAAACACACTGAAAACCCTATTAAGCCAGAAGTCACTTCAATACCACTGTAGATCACATCTTTTAGCTGATCACATTATGCCACCTGAGATGGACAAAAATCTGGTTTGCACCAGGGTGTTTGTACCACTTATACCAGCAGTGATTCAGATCTCAGTTGTCTCACTTATCTTACATCTCTACAGAAACAAAAACACCTCAGGCTGCCTGTAAACAGCTGGCTCTCAACCAGGAAGGACAGTCTGCACCTGATCTGACAATGACCCTTCCAGTCACTGGGAGATGGGCCCAGGTGCATGACAATAGTTTGCTTCCGCAGCATGATGTTGCTATGTGAAGCACACAGGTAAGGCAGGTCACAACCCTTCCCTGGGGACTTTCTCACTGTCCCCTGCCCCCCTTCACATTACACAACCTTTGCATTGTTCCTCAGCACTTAAGTGTGTCACAGAGCACTAAATATATGTCACCTCCTGGCCTGTCACACCAGCTGGCACAGCCTCCTGAGTTAACCACTCCCTTGAAATGTGTGACAGTCTGTAAAATGAACAGATTTTGCTCTACTTACATCTTATTTGCTCATTGGAAATGCAAGGGACAATGTATAATGGAGCTTCACATGTCCAAGAAACACATAACTAGCAAGAGAGCTACATTACACAATAAATGCATTCTGATTCACAACTTGTTTCTTTTACAGCCACTATTCAAGACTGGGAACATTGTAGAAAATGGGTAATTTATTAGCAGGAATTATATTTAATTGTGATAAAAGTGCAGCGTTTAAGAAGAGGACAAAGAGAAGTAACAAATGCTCTTTCAATATCTGAATCTCTGATAGAGGAAACTCTTTTTCAATTAATTTTGGCTATAAACATAGAATTACTGGATGGAATCCCTGCACATTCATTCTGTTCTGTTTTCATAAGTGTATAGCTGTTTAGCAAAGAAAGAAACATATTTATTGATAATGTTAGTTAATAAACTAGCCTGACTTTATGCCTTTCTACTTAACACAAACAAAAGGCCAAACTTCTTAAAACAATTCCTGCAAGTTCCAAGACAATGAAATGTAGTAATTTATCTTTTAAAATACTGAATTCCTCCCAAGCCCTGTAAAAATACTACAGAAGCGTCAAGACTGGTCTGGGTAGTAGCTGATCATGTGTTTCTAAACCCTCACAATTAATAAGCATAATATATTAAAATCTTTCTAATTTTTTTGTTTGGTCTGTTTTTATAAGTTTTAGGGGGAATTGTGGGGAGCTTTTTTCACTGGGATACTTTGGATCTTTGTATTAAAAAGTCTTTGGCCACACAATTTTCTGCAGATCACCATGAAATGTCATCAGACACCTGCTCAGAGTGCGTGCAGTTATTCCATCTGTGCCTGTCTGCAGAATGTAGCTCCTTCATACCATGCCAGTGCATTACATAAGCTCCCCACACCTCCAAGTACTTGAGTCTATTTGACCTAAATAAATAACTAATTCTGCCACCTTTAAGCAGACCACAATAGGACAACCGAGCTTTGCTGGGAAATAGATGAAAGCTCACTCTAAACTTACCGTCTTCTCCTCCTTCAAGCAATCAATGACTTATTAGTGTAATGCCACCCCCATTTTCATCACTGCCAAAAAAGCTTATTATGAACAGAGGCTGTGTTGTTAATCAGAGAATAGTTTGGACTGGAAGGAACTTTAAAGACCATCTTGTTCCAACCCCCTTTGCCCAGGTTGCTCCAAACCCCATCCAACCTGGAATTGTTACAGACCATCTGATTATTTGCTGTGCACTTCTCCAATGCTTGAGCTCTATATCACAAAGCAAACCTCATGCACACTACAGTCAGTTCCTGTAGAGTATCTGATCTCCCTAATTTTTTTTTCCCCTATGGATTTACAGGAATGTAAAATCCCAGCCCTTCCATCTCTTCTCTGCTCTGAATATCAGTTCAGTTGCTGGACTGAGGATTTCAGCAATAGTTGTATTTTTGCCCTCACTAATATTTTTAAGCCCTAATTTAAACTCCATAAAACAAGCGAGGCTTCACGGTGCACCAAAGTGCTCTTTACTTACTTGTATAACAAAAGTGATTCATGAATAATTATATCAATTATAATGAAAATCCTATGTGCTATTAATTTAAGATAGGAAATATAGCAGTAAAATAATACTTCCAACTGTAATTCCTTTCCTTGAGAACTTTGCTGCTGTAGGCCCAAAGAAATAAATGACAGGCAATGCAGTTGCATCCTCTTTTATTTTGCTACCTAGCATTCACTTTGCAAATGTATAGAGGTTTCCTTATCCCTTTTAATTCTTTTTTTTCCTCCAAAAATATTAACAAGATTTTCTTACTGGTACGTACATTTGTCACAGAAAGCACAGAGTTATGAAAGTTCATACTGTGCACAAGATAGAGCAAAGGCAACATAGATTCATCTAATCTGACCCCAAGTCTTTGATCAGAAAGCTTTCCTTTACTCTGGGAGCTCATGTACATTTAAGTATGTCCTGGATTTGCTCCATGACGTATTTCCAGCTTTATTTTTGCCACTGCTTCACCAAACAGACTTGCCATTGTAACATTTCTCCAAGAGCAAGCATTTAGGATGTCTTGTGAAAAATCTAAGGAATTCCTCATGCAAGGTGTCATGAAAATTCTAGAGAAACGCTAACCCTATTAAAACCAATGGCATCTTTGCCATGCACTTCAACACTGTCAGGATTAAAACTCCTCTTGATTTATGATGATAATTATTCCTGGGCAAAGGTTTAGATAAGTAGCCAATCAAAATCATGTGTCAGCCCAGCCTCAGCAATGACTCTTCCCTAATTTGCATAAAACAACTCAAGATTTGAGTTTCTGCAGAAAAAATAAATCAGGTACATTTGGCTTAGTTTTAGGTTTCACTGGAAAAGTTAAACTCTACTTTGGTATGTTACTGTTTGCTTAAAAAACATTCTTTCTGAATTCCACCACTTTTCTTTTTTTCCTCTGAAGAGTTTTAGGTCACTCTTACTAGAGTTGTAGAACTACTTTGATGGTCTGGAGTGTATTTTACTGGGTCATGGATTTGCTGCTTATAACATTTGCTTAAGGAGCATGTCATCACATCTGAAACAAAAACAGCACTGTCATTTGAGTACTTTTATCAGGCTTTGCTGTCCTGGTATGCAATGAACCACAGAACTTGTTACACACACTTCTAAATTAGTATTACTTTACTGGGACAAATGAATGAAGTCAAATTTGTATTTTGGGCTGCTTTGTTGGTTTTTTGGCTGCTAAAACTGTGAAGTTGCAGGCTGTGGTGGCTGGTGGGTAGAGCTTGGCTGTTGGTTTTCTTTTGCCTTATGTATGTTTGAGTGTGTGGTTTGGTGTTTTCATAGTAGGTGTTTTAATTTGCATGTTTGGCTTTTGTACTGTCAGCTGTTGGGTCCTTATTCAGCCTGGGTTCTGCCCTCACAAGGAGATGTGAGACCCATGGCATCAGTGATGGGGTAAAGGTGGCAAATAAGTAAGTGACAAATAAAAAACAGTCTTAAGATTGCTGTAGTATCCACTCTTGAGAATCCTTAGATTGTGTCTCTCTAAAAACTCAAAAATAATCTATTCAGAGGACTATACCACTCCATGCCAAAGCTGCTTGCAACTGTCAATATATCTTCTAGACTCTTTACCCAAGAATATTTTGAGAAACCAGCAGATTAAATAACCAGGGTTTATTCTGACTATAACAACATCAGCTTTTATTGTACAAAAGTTAGAGGGAGGGCATCTCCCCTTTTAGTGCAGATGAATTATTTAAACGGGAGGAGGGCAGAGATAGGATCATAACCAAAGTACGTGCCTTATCAAAATTGTCAGGGCTTTTACATTCCATTTCCTTGTGATAAGAGTCTTGCGCTGAGCTGGTATTCGGAAGTGAGCCCAAAGGGCTGACTGATAAGTTTACATAAGGAAGGAAATAATCAATTTAGGGCTGTTACTGAATGAGCTCTTATCATGTTCATTTCCTCACTATTGCTTCTCAAGCTAAATATTACATGTTTAGGAGCAACTTCAAAAGACTCAACATCTTAGCCTCTGCATTTTATTAAGGAAAACCTTTTCAATAGCACGCAGCAGCATTTGCTTGCACCACAATAAGAGTACAATTCATACACTGACAAACTCATATTTGAAGGCACTCATGTTTATGTTGAAGGAAGCAATACGTTCTTGCAGGAAGACTACATTTTTTCCAACTTGCTATTTAATATTTCAAGCACAGAAGAGAGATTTTAAAAGTATTAATAAGTCCTACACTAATTCCCGCTGTGGATTTTCCTCCCCTTCACTTGTAACGTGCTTTGTTTAACCACATTAGTCTACTTTTTCTCCAAGAAATACGTTTTTTTAAGACTGATGACGACAGCATGATTTGTGGGTGCACATGACTCATCCTGCCAAAATTTTAAAATGTGGCTCTTATTTTGAGCCTACATTAAACCATAAAAAAGTACCTTGTGTATGGTAAGTGACTGATCGTAGCCCCTTTGGCTACAGTAGCTTTGAAGGACTCCTGAGTTTCATTGAGAGCAGAATCAGTTCCATGAGTTAAAACTGGAATTATTGGGAGAGAATGGGGAGGGACTCTCAGCTTAAAAACAAAACAATAAGAGATTTAAGTTGGTTGTGTCATGAATTTGTACTCCAATGTAAAACAGCTACAGATTTAATACAGTATAGCTTTCATATGAACTATTATAGGAGGTCAATATTGATTTCTCCACACCTCACCTGGCTCATACCTTGGTCACAGTCAGCACTGAGGAGGATTTGCCCAGGTCTTAACTGGGATGTTTATTTTTCCAGAAACACAGATTACATTTGTATCGTAGCATGGATTGTGTCCAATCATTAAGCAAAACCCCCGAGATGCTATAATGCTGCTATTGCTATAAAGCGTTCTCCATTGGGATCCAACTATAGCAAGTGCTGTGGAGGACACCAGTTGTGGGCAATTCCCCCTGCCAACAAATTTGGCAATGCTACCACAAACAAGTTACAACTGAGAGAAAGGTCAGAGAACTGTGCTTTGGATCAGTATCTGCAGTGCACTTACATTTAGAACTAAAGTATGCAAAGTTTCACAGGTCATTTGAAAGTAAGGCAGTGGAAAAAATAAAACAAAATAAAAAACACTGAGAAGCTGAAATCTTGATAATGGATGATGATCTGGGCTTTATTTAAATCTCTGGTTAAGGATACACATGAAGTATAACCCACAGAAAGCCAAAGATGTACTGGCATGTCAAGAAAAGCACTAACAAGATACATCAAAGGCTATACCTGACCTTCTTTCACTCACAGTCTGCTGTTTCTCACTAGACATTACTGGATATGGATCTGGGTAAGTACTTAATTGCCATCTGATAGTAGTTGGCCTGAAAAAAAGTGAGAAAGACCATGCACTTTTCTATATTTCTGGCCAACTTGGATATGTGGAACTCTTTGACTCATTAGTTTTTCCTTAGACTCCTACAGTGGTTTCAATGCTGGAGACAGTTTTCATGGTCATGAGAAGCTCCAAACAATATATAAAGCAATGGATTCAGTATTAAATGGACCAGGTAACTAGGAAGAGTTTTTCACAAGTACGCACCCTCTGATGTCCTAAAGGACACAGATTGTAGCAGATGAACTCTCAGAATATAATCAGAATTTTCCTACTTGTTAGGCCTCTTTGTTGGTGGAGTACTGCAGTGCTTTTGATCTGATGTCATGCTCAATATATGTCAAAAGAGAAGCTCTGGCAGGGCTTCCTCTATGGGAGATCTTGGTTCTGCAATTTACTTCTTCCCCTGATCCACCACAGCCTGAATTTTAAGACCATAAGGGCACTTCATAAGGTTCATCCATTCCACGGTGAGCAGACTCCTTCCCAAAGCTGCCATTACAATTGCCTTGCACAAGTTTCAGCACTGTTAGATCCAGGTATTTCATTCTAGCACATCCTTATTTTACAGAACTAGATTTATTTATGGAGAAGACCATTTCCTTTCCGGAGAGGTTATATACTTTTCGTCACCTATAATGAATACATAGTTTAATGAATTCATCAAGAGCCTGATAGAAAGACCTTGAAATGAAGGGGAATCTGTTCAACAGTTTGCTGCCTCAAGAAAATGCAGAACACTCAGCTCTGATTTTATATAACACAAAAGATGATGCATTTCCATTTCACAGCCAATTTTAAGCAAGAAATTCAATGCTTCTCTCCCTGGGCCCCATGATATATGCAGTCTCAGCTAGGCTTTGATCCAAAACCCTTGACCTAACTCTTCGAGGAACAAGTACTGCAGTGCAGGAATTGTGTGATATGGATGCTCTCTAAACTGTTTCCCAGAGAACATTCAAATAAAACAGGCATTGTACATCAGTAGGCAGCCCTGTGCTTCTGTAGGACAACTAACATTCATTTACAGAGAGGGCAAGAAAGTTGTCCAAGGATCATCAAGTGCTAAAGTGATGGGAAGTCCTTCCTGCTACCCAGCACATCCAGTAAGATGAGAAGATCACTGAAATAATGCTGTAATGAGTAACCAATTGTTCTGAGTGAAACTTTCCATGGCACTATGTCTGTGCACCTTATAAATCATTGACAGGTTTGTTATGCAAGTGGTCCCTGGTACCTTGTAAACAGAGCTTCTCCATGCTCTGTTGATCTTTCCACTGAAATCTGCTGCAGGTCTAATAGCTGCCTAAATAATTTCTAACATGGAAAAGTGTAGACCGGATCTAAAAGTGTAAACCAGAACCTTTAGACTTAGCTGCTAAACTGAGCTCAAAGCATCTGCATTAGGCTGCTTGACACCATCAGTACAGCATGCTCACAACCTCCACAGCAGGTGTATTCTATTAAGTCTAAATATCTTACTCACATTTAGCAATGTCACAAGTTAGGAAATCAAAACTGGAAATTCTGGGACACTCAGCAAGGAGGTGAAACTTTGGAGTGAGTAAAATCTATGTAATTGTGTGGGTGAGAGTCCCAGTTCTGCAGTGACAAGAGCTCGGCACAGCCCAGCATCGCCAGGTAGTCACACCTCTCCAGCAGGTGACCATTGTGTGAAATACCAGCCTACACAGTCTCCTGGATAATAAAGAAGATACCTCTAAGAGACTCCAAACTTCCAATTGCTGTCTTCAGCAAGATACAAGGACAATTTTACAGGACAAGCTCTTGGTAACAGCTGTCCTCTTGGATAAGGAAGCATGAAGATGGTGAGCACCCAGAAAATAAAGGAGAAACATATCCCATTACATA
Source organism: Pitta sordida (assembly GCA_013390025.1). Lineage (NCBI taxonomy): Eukaryota > Metazoa > Chordata > Aves > Passeriformes > Pittidae > Pitta > Pitta sordida. The sequence goes on from WEKX01012065.1 coordinate 49,837, forward strand.
CAGGCAGAAAACATTTTTTTAGTGCAATGAAGCAAAGGTTCTTTACTAAATTAATCTCCTCTGAGGCATGTAGAGGGGTTTTATCTTGAGGAGGTGGGAAGTACTTGGTTTTGGTTTGATTACCTCAACAAGTTGTAAAGTCTAAACACAGCAAAGTTTAATCTAGAAGTTCACAAATAGGTAATACTACGCACGTGGAATAGTTCATCATTTCTCTGCACACGTTTCATTTCCACCTTACATAGAAGTGCTACACCGGCTGTTTAACCTCTTGGATTCAGTTTTTCTGCACAAAAGAGACAGTAATATTCAGTTCCCTCAGGAGGTCATATTTGCATTATTTTTGCTACCATTAATCATAATTATTAAATCGGATAATAATCAGTAGCATGAGTTTATGTCACCTAGTTACTTAAAAAGCGGATTGGCTGGTTTTTCTTGCTTTTTATGATAACGAGAAAATTTAGATATCCCCTAGTCTGGACTGATAAGACCAAGTGCTGTCTACACTGGCAAACACCAGAAACAGAAAGTTTAGTCAGATGGCAATAGATTTCAGTAAAATACTCTGGATTTACACCAAGAGGAATGAAATTGGACTGAATTTTTATTAAATTTGCCTGTGTTTGTAGTCACAGGCTTACAAGCCTACTACCAAAATTTGACCTAAAAGACATCAGTACCAGTGCCAGAAATTGCATTCTGGCCAAAACAAATATTTTACTTTCAGTAAATAAATTTTCACTTTCCTGCCTAAGAGTAATGTTGTTGAATTACAGCTGAAAAGCTCAGTTCTCTGCTTCCAATATAAGCTATTAATGAACGTAAGGGACATTCTGCAGAACAGTCCAAGAGCCAGCAGGATCTTCCAATAAGAGTCTAGGAACTCCACAGAAGCATGATCTAATGGAAAAAAACATGACCGAATGCAATCCCCAGTAGAAATGTTCCTTGTATTTGTCTTTTTCAAGGGACATTTTTACTGGTGTAACATTAGCTAATTCTTGGAGTTCTCAAGTCTGCCTACAAAAGTATTAATAAAAGAGGTTTAGAAAAATATGACACACAGCATAGCTCAAGGCCCTCCATAAAACTACAGATGACAGCCCTTTTCATGAATTACTATTCATTTCTTGGAAAAACTAGGGCACTTCATTTTCATCAGGGGTTTGCTCTGGTGCCCTTTAGTGTAATTTAATAAATAAAAACACAGGAAGCAAAACACAGATACAAATGGCAAGCTAGGAAGCTTTTAGCTTTGTATTAAACTGATATCCCTACAGAAAAGCAATTCTGAAGCCTCAGTTTGAACACCTCCCAGCCTCGCCAGACCGATTTTTCTTGCATTTTCAATTCTTCAGTGCACAGGAAGCTGTGCATCCTGAAGAACCAAATCAGGCATCTGTCTTTTCAGTGCTAACAGCACAATTCAGGAGGTTAATCATGTCCTCATTCAGGCTCCCTCCATCCAAGAGCATCAGTGCAGCTGCAGAATGCAGTTGTGTGCATCACTCATGGTGTGGCAGGAAATTGGTCCCAGCATGGTGTACATTTCTCCTTGTTGTTATCATTATTTTCACTCAGAGAAACAATTTAATAACCAAGAAAGGAAGAAACTGCCATAAGCATTAGGTTGTTTTGTCTAGGGTACTGGCTCCAAGCCTTGAGTTTTTGTCATTAGGTGATATGATAACATTAGCTAATAATAATGATAATACCAAGATGATAAACAATATCAGGGGATAAAAGGAACACAATGTAAGCACTCTTTGACTGTTATTTTGTCTTTTTCTCACTTGTATTTTGGCACACCACTGATTATCTTTTTTCCTGTATGAGTCACATGACAAATTATATCATCCTTTCAGAGGGTTCAAAGGATATCATAATTCATGGAGAGCAAACTTGTCTTGCATCCTAAAGTAATCTAAAGTGCCTGGTGGTATAATTTTCTGCTTGTTGACTGCTTTGCTTATGGGGCATTTAAACCAAAGAAAAACAATATTTATGACTGCAATTTTTTCTCCATTTATAGTCATCTCATTTTTTCAGTTCTCTACATCTGATGCTTTCTCTCACTTTCTCTTGCCTACCTTTCCACTGCCTCCTTGTTTGTCTTTTTTCCCAGCCTCCTCCCTTCCACCTAAGTCTCCAGTGTTAAATGAATCCTTACTTTTTCCTAAGCCTGAGACTGAAACCATGTTCACAAAACCCTTTAAAAATTATTTGGGCTCATTTAGGGAAGTGGAGGATTCTATAGGTTTTAACAAGCAGCCATAAAATCATCAAGTGCACTCAAGAATGTGTTGGGCATAGTGTCCAAGTGAGTGTGGAGCCAACCAGCAGATCCCATCAGACACACAAGCAAACCGAACAGAAACACAGAAAACGTGCAAGAATGCATTGAAACATCAGCTGTGTATCACCATCTTCCCCCATCTTTCCCATCTGGTTCCACAGATTTGTGTCACAAAAGTATCTGGTAAATGACGTATAACCTTCATATAAGTTGCTAATTTATCAACCTTTTAGTGCATCTACTTCTTGAAGATCATTAATAATTTTTTATTTATGTTCAATGATTTGGAAGCATTTATAATTCAAATGCTTCCAATGACCTCCTTTTTCTTTTTTCTTTAAAAAAAGAAGACAGAACTGGCTTCTAGTGGTATAACACAATGAATTTGCTCTAAGGAAATCAGGTTATAAAAAGGTTTTTTCAGAACTACACATATAGTTTCCCTGTATTACACTTCCAAGTTACAAATTGCCACTGTACACTTTGGTCATACAAGTCTTTAGACGTTTTCCTCTGAAAAACTGCATTTTGTAACTGCAGCAAAATTATCAAATATCATTCCATCACACACCAAAGTAGGTGAAAACCTGTTTTCCAAAATGTGGACTGAATTTACATTGTTCAGTCCTAACATATAATATGTCAAAAGTCATAAAAATAATCCAATAGCAATTTCATTTAACAAGGGTCTGCTATAATAACCTGATACAAAAAACCGAAGTGTTTAAAGATTTTTAAATCAAGTCAGTGGAGTTGTTGTGCTGTCTGCTTCATGAAACTCAGTTTGAAATTCAGTGCTTATGCATGCTGTATTTTAACACTTTCCTGCAATTTCTAAATGATGAAAGAATTGGCCACATTAAAAAGTGCTCTTCTCTAGCAATTCATATACTGTAGGTTATGGCATGATCTTTACTTCCACTATTTACTCTTTATTCCGTAAATAATACATAATTATACAATATATAAAATTATAATTATTGTTAATTTCTCATTTTCAAAGAGCTACCTGCAAAACAGAGAAATGTATTTGCTATTACACAACTTCTTAAAAATACTATGTCTACAAATAATAATAATAAGAGGAAATTTTCATTTTTCTGATTAAAAATACATAAAAACATGGAGTTTCTTCTGGGATTGTGACACTTTGACCTATGGTTTATGTGAGTGATGACCCAAGGAGTTTAGACCTAATTTACCTGTGATGACTGGAAATAACAGGAGCAGGAAAGCAGGGAAGTGAATCTTACTGCCGCATCTCATGACCAAAGGATTTTGTTGCTCTCACCTCTCAAGGTGTGCCCCACAAAGTCCCTCAAGAAACTAATTTTCAAGTTTGCTCTTGGGACAATGCTAAAGAAGGGTTCCACATTCTGCAAGGCACTGAGAGCCAGATGTCCCCTACAAGTTCTAATGAGCCATGGAAAAGTTAGACAGCAGGGTCATGATTTTTCAGGTATGTATTTGAAGGCCTGGGCTACATTAACATGAATGTAGAACAGAAATATTTTTCTTTCCCTCAGATTCCAAAGCAGTACCAGCACCATCCCAACACAATGGCACTGGGCTACAGTTCAGCAAACAGTAAATACCAAAATCCTGATCTCTGGCACCTCCAGGTGCTGTAAGTCGCAGAGCATACATGTCAGACCCTTTACACACTACGGACCTTTTAAGCAGTATCACTCACTGTTCTTAACAGAACTGAAAGGTGTAATTCTACCACCTTTCTGTGAGCATTTTTGAAACAATGACCATTGGTTCCAGTCCTATCTGGAGGAACAATCTGGCTTGCCTGCATTTCCACATATTTATGGTTTGCATTCAGCCCTCAAAATGTGGTTCCAAGCTACCAAACCCAAAACAGCTGTTTTCAGAAACAAGCATTTCTTATCATTCGGTATCAAGCATTAGAGCCCATTAGAGTATGGAAGGAATGTCACAAATGAGCTAAGTTTCTAGAGTCCTAGAAGATTTGTTTCAGATTCTAATTAAACTGGTTCCCAGACTTAATTCAATCAGCTTTTATTTTTCCTACATGTTGGCAGGAGAAGGACTTTTTTTTTCCCAGAAGCAATTACTGTAAATATAAATGGGCTAGGCACTCAAGCAGTATATTAACAATTCTAAATCCTTTTCTTCTGCTCTTGATCATAAAACCTCTTCATTCCAAGCAACAGTAATGCTCCTCTTTATGGCATAAAAAGTATAAAGAAAGACCATCTGGGCTGGCGTGCCTGCCTTTCTCACACTTACCCCAGATTCAAGGTGACCCCTTCCAATGTTTCAGGCTCTCTGATCTCTTTCGAAACAACTGGAGACTTGTGACAGCTTATCTTAGGCCCAGGATCTTTTAAAGTGCATCAGAGAGATTAGACATGATGGAAGAAGAGGAAGGAGGGGGAATTAAATGAATTGATATAATGCTACTACTAGTGTTCATTTCAAGCTCACTTGAAATAAATTTGTCCAACTAGAGGATAGTGTCTTCCCATATTATAATCAACAAGGGAACAAAGTATGTAAGTAAGACTGACTTTCACTTCTAAAAGCAGCTTTAAATGTTAATCATGTGGTGACAAAACATGCTTAGGTGTTGAAAAGACAGCCCCCCACCATAATCAAAGTGACAGAGCAAGGAAAACCTACTTGCAGTGGGGAAGAGTGTTGGATTTGTACATGGGCTTCCCAGATAAAACAGTGCAGACAATTGCAATTTTATAAATGTATATACATATAAACATTTGGGGGAAAATGGGATAGAAAAATTAAGGGATATTAGTTTAATTTCTAAGAGTAGAATGAAAAAGTTGGTTTATAGTTCTTGAGCTGAAAAAAACCCTGCACGGAATGAATAATTATCACAGTTAAACCTTCAAATATCTGTTCACTGCTGGTGGCAGACTCGCAAGTGGTTCAGTGTTTTTACACTATTTCAATCACCACTTTGATACAAGCACAGTGGATTGCTTAATCCCATTTACAATCAAGAAGCCGCATTGATTACCTAAGAGGGAGGAAGAATAACTAAGGTATTCTAACAACTTCTACAGGAAAAGTCCTTTTCCTGAACTTCAGGTGCACCAACCTAAAGGGCTGGGAGTGTCAGAAGTCCCTGGCAGAGAAAAGGAGGAAGGTTATTAAAAGGTAGATGCTTTCAGGTGGCAGCACCTCTGAAGAGAGGTTTCTTTGCACCACATAGGTGCAAAGTAAAGGCAAACATTAGGAAAGTGTGCTTTGGCTACATTTCCTTTTCTTGAGCAGCCTCAGAACAACACCACGTACAACTATCCAGACACAGTGCGACGGGTAGAAAAGTTCTTTTTACAGGAAATTCCCCAGGTATCCTAGTTTAATGATGCATGTTTTAAAATAAGGCAAGCTCACTCCTTCCTAATCCACATTAAAAGAATATTGATACGTATCATAATGCAAAACCACACAGGCAGAGATTCATAAAGTCTGTATCAGAATGGACAGGCATTATCCCTTGCCTTCTGGTTTTGAAGAGGTATTAGAGAGGCAGATCCCTGCATTTCTTCCCCTTCCTACATTTACAGCACTGTCCTCACATCCCTTCAGTACAGGTTTTGCTAAGAATAGTCCTATGGAGTTTTCATACCCAATGAAAACACTGAATATGAGTGCATTAAACAGACTGAAAGATCAGATAAGGACCATGTCATCTGCAGTAGAAAAATGACACAGATGATGTTTATACTTATATTCTGATTTTTATTTCAACCACTTGGTTTTATGACATCTTAGGAAAACACCCTACCTTTTAAGAATTTTTTACTCGTCTATTAACACCTGCCACAATTGTTTTCCTTTCATTACTTTACATTTCATTACATGATGTATATCTCTACTTAATTTAATAAACAGTCTCTTATACTCTCGCACAAATTGTTAGGAAGTTACCTAAATCCTAATTGCTAAAGATCTTTAAAGCTGACATTGTTGAACTTACTCATGCTTCCTTCTTATTTATCCAAGTCAACTTTTGTAACATTTCCTCCTCCCGGATTTTCATTCTGTTTCATCAACATAAAGGCAACTCTTCACAATTTAAGCAGAACATTTTGTATTTGTGGGATTTTTTTTTTTTTAATGTTTAATTAGACATTTTAACAATGTCAAATTGTTAGGCAACAATTTACAGTCAGGATGGATTACAAAGGAAGATCCCAGATCACAGAGGTCCCAGAGCTTTTGAATGGTTTCTCTGGTTTTTCGTCCCTGCATGCTGCTGTATGTTTAAGGGCTGACATCACTCATCTGCATTATTGTGCTGTACATTCATCAAAGTACTGATTAGAATCTAAAAGTTCTCAAATAGCAGGAGGATTTAGTAATTTGTAATCAGATACATAAAAACGAACAAAAGGAAGTATCAGTGCTTTCAAGGGGAGTTTGTGACCTTCTGGTACAGGTTCTGGAATAACTTTCTCCGCTGATTTTAAATTGTACCTGAATGGCAATACTAACAAAGCAGCTGGATGTATATTACAGGTGAAGGAAAGCTTTCCAGTCAAGTATCTACTCTGTAATTACATTTTAGTGTTCTACCATGTATTCAAGAATACTAGTACATGAGAAGGAAGCAAGACATGAGCAGTTTAGTACACTGAGACACTCATATTTTTATTTTGCGGGGCCTAACATTACTAGCAGTGATTTTCTGGTTTCATATGGGCATGTTGCTGCATTGTTGTTGTTTTTTAAATAATTTGAGGCTGTGAAAGCTTTTAGTTGATCAGTGATCCATAATGTGCACGTGTTGGATACCATGTGAAAAAAATTAATGATAGCTAACATTATACATGACCAAGGCCATGTAGAAGATTTCAACCTACAACATGATATGAAACAAGCCAAGCATTTTTTTTTATTTCCATCACAAAAAACCCTATTTCAATGGCAAATTTGTCTCTCTTTAGTGCGATTCTTCTATCAGCATAAACTGCCAATAAATCATTCCATACTTGATTATTGCGGTGCACAACATGTCCCAAAGAAAGTTTACAGTTTCAAGTCAAGACATCTTTGTCAATGACCTCAAGGTTCTTGCAGATCACAGGTGGAACCCAGCTCACTAGTTCATTTCTCACTTACAGCCACCCAGGCAATACCTGTTACCTCCAGTGTTTTAAGAAGTTATTACCTTGCTTACAAAATGCAGATATGTTTAGATGATAGGCAGGAGTCTTAGCCCCACCCAGCAAGGCCTGTATCTCACTTTTAAAGCCATTGATGAGTGTATTTCAGTGCAGATACTCGGTCTCCACCCCCTGCAGCAAGACCTAAGTGCAGCAACAAGAATCTGCAAGACTCTCCGGACTTTCCGTCCCACGCAGGGGCCTTCCAGGGCCCCACTCAGCAGCACAGAGCTGCTTCAGACTGCTCAAAATTGTGTTCAGCTGCAATATCCTCCCAAGGGCTGTTTCAGCAGTTGGGGCTTGCCAGAGTTCATAAATGGTTTAAGTCTCCCTCCTGCCTTGCCTCAGCTACATCCAAGGCATGTTCCCCTGGGAAAGGCACAGCAAGAAGGTGCTGTGAGGTCCAGGTTCCTGTGGCTCAGTGGTATCAGGGAATTCCCTTACGCACTCATAGTGCAAGGTAATGGATGCAAGCCAAGGATCTGGCTCAGCAACTTCTTCTTTTAGATAGCAATTCTCCCCACACACACTGCTCTCATTAAATGAAAATTCCCGTGTTAGATAACGCTAAACTATCAGTGAGAAGGAACAGTGGGAAGCATTTCCTTCAACTGACTGGTTTCCATGAACTTTACTTAGGTTTTAAAAATTCCATGTCAAACAGCTTCCCTCAAAATGCACAGATGATAGATGTCCACCCGTGCAGCTCAAGGGATGAAAAGTTCCCACATATTCCAGGAATACAGCTACTTGTCTGCACATCCATGAATTCTGGAAACACAGCTGACTTCATCTTTTTCCAAAGGTTGAGTTCACACTGTATTATAGCAGATCATTTCAGTAGGCCAGAGGGAATAAGAACTCTGGGTCTAGAAGAAAGGTCCCTAATGAGGGGTCTTGGAATTCACTGTTGTTTTCAGCTGCAGCTGCAGCCTTGTTTTCCAGAGATCTGCCAGTACCAGCAGCTTCTGCTCACAGAAGGGTCAGCAATTTGCTTTTTTTTTTTTTTCCATTTTTACAAAGCACACGGTTCCCATTCTGCAGCTCACGTTCTGCCCTTGTTCATTGTCATTAAAACTGTACTGACAACAAGCCGACTGAAAGGGGTGTAAATGAATGTAGACGCTCCCCCCCTCTTCTGTTCCCTGAATTCCTGCCAAAATCATTGCATTTCATAGATCCTGAATAAAATCATAAATCCTTCCCCATGGGGGGCTGGGTGTTCCCCTTGAAAGTTGGCCTGGACTTGCAAATCACTTAGGGAATATAGGCCAGGATTCTAAAACTGAAACTGAGGCATATCTGAGTGTTCCATTTAGATGAAAGCAGTGCTTTGCATGTATTCAAAATAATATTCTCTTCTCAATCTATACACTTAAAATGTGTATAGCTGGGCTGCCAGATGCTATAAATTGTCCTAACTTGACTGGACATGGGGAATTTATTCTGCCTTATGCAAGGGGAGGATGTGCAAAATTTTGAACTTATTTTTATATGTGGCTATACGTTGTTGGAGATTAATTTGGCTTGACGTTTATGATACATTAAAAAACTTCTGCCTTACTTTGCAAAAAGTTTTATATTCAGTCTTCACCGTGGAGATAACTTCAAGAGTGGCCACAGGTTACCATAATACTCAGCTCTGGATATCAAATTTTACATATTAATGTCTTGTAAGTAAATTGTTTATGCTGCAGAATAACATCATAGTCTAATTACCTAAGCCAGCATTCTCACTCCTATAAGTTCTGAGCTGTCTAATTTTGCCTTTATACACCCACCATTTCCATTACAAGGTTTTATGAGAGTCTCCTGTATATTCACTTCTCTTTCAATGCAAAATTCTTAATATATATGACACAAGAAAAACAAAACAAAACAAAAATACATCTGCATTTCTTTAACAAAGTGCATAGCTGCAAAGTATTACATATAACCCAAGCATGCCAAGTGTCTGTTCCAGCCAAAAAACAGACTGTGTCCTTACAGTCTCAGTGAAAAAGAATATTTTTTTCTCACAATTATTATTATTAATCTTTTCCTAGATGTTATAGCCCAAAGCATATTCATATATGTATTAGTGAAACTAAATTTCTAGGGGGCGAACACTTGGGTAAAACATCCTCAGGCTTTCGGGTATTCTGTGGGAAATCATGTATATAAATGACCATTCATTTTCTGTATACACATGAACTTTTCCCAGAAAATAAAGAGATGGCTACTTCACTGAAATTCTGGTAATTATCCTCATATATAACCTGAAAGTAATGATCTATCATAGCCCATAAAATAAGTGAAGTGCAGTTCTTGCCAGGAGACAACTTGCTTTTTCTAAAACCTCTACTTGCTGTTTTTTGACTGATTCAGTATAGCAGGTTCATTAAGTCATTAAATCCCTTCTGTGCATTAAAGATTTTCTGCTGTTCCTGTCACCCACTGGCACTATGTGCACATTGGGAAATCACAGAATCACAGAATACTGTGAGTTGGAAGGGACCCACAAGGATCATCTAGTCCAACTCACCATCTAACTCCCGTACAGAGACCGAACTCACACTCCAGAGTGGTGAACATAAACCCAGTTCCCTCACAGGTGCAGAGGCCACTTCGAGACAGGAGAGACCCACAGGAGCATCCAGCCCTACACCCCCCAGCTAGACCATGTCACTAAGCTCCTCATCGAGTCTTCTCCTAAATACCTCCAAGGACGACGACTCCACCACCTCCCTGGGCAGTCCATTCAAATGAGCGATCACTCTCTCTGTGAAAAACCTCTTCCTAATATTCAGTCTAAACCTCCCCTGGCGTAGCTTAAGGCCATGTCCTCTCGTTCTGGTGTCCTCAGCCTGAAAGAAGAGGTCCACACCCATCTCTCTAACCTTTTCAGCTTGCACTGCAAACTCAGCAGCAATGGCACGTTGTTCTGGGTTCATGTTCACCAATTACTTGTGCCAGACATCTCATTCAGGCACAGAATTGTTTTATACTGGGGAAAATTTGTCCCCCTTCATGTTTTACCTTCTTTTTTTCTTTTTATCCATAAACTGGATGCGAAGGGAAATGCTAAAGCACTGCTGAATCTATCTTATAATTCAAAAATATCAAACTCAGGAGTAGCTATCTCACGTTAGGGCTTTGAGTTTGCGTTTTGGTACTGCATAGAAAGAGCTTTAGCATGTTTAGGATGAAGAAATTGAACAAGTGGTTTAAAGTCACTGTGCACCAAACCCTGACAGACGCAGAAAGGTCAAACTCAAATTATTTTACGTATTTCAATATTCTTATGTGTCCTTAATGGCAACCTTTCTTGAGGGTTTTCCAGCTTCTGCCATGGGACTCAATTAAACAAACAAAACAAAACAAGCATCAGACAAACCCTGACCCCAGCACACATTTTTAATGATCACATTCTTTGCTTTAAGGCCACAGTTGTCACAGTAACTTGGATAAAGTGTCACAGACAACTGCAAAACTTCTGTTTGGTGAGCATCAACCAATTTTTCTAATCAGTACAAGATTCCATTTGAAAGGAATACAATCTGAACAACATTCCCACCTGGGTCTTAAAGAGAAACTGCAATTATTTGTTATGTCACAGTACCACATAATCACCTGCAGTCACTGAAATCCACAGGAAAACACATAGTTATATTAGTAGCATTCCCAGGAAGCATGGGATAGACTTAGGGAAACTGTTTTAAATTTTCTTGTCTCATAATTTGGTCCTACTCCTTAAAATTCTTCAAAATGCTCATGTTTAAAATTTGAGACGGAAATGTGTATCGCTGACTCCTCCTCATAAACCCCACTCCCCCTTACACACACACACCCCCACCATTACTCAGCACTCTGATAGATTAAACGGAAAAAAGCTTTAAATCTTCCTCCCAAGACAGCAACAAAGTATTACACTTGCTCTGAGAACTCCTCTCCATGAGCTCTGTACTCAGGTGATCCTTTTTCTTTCCAAAAGCCATTGGTGGGTCTTGAGCTCACACTTAAGACGTAGAGAAAAGCCGGCCTGTAACTTTCTGTACACAAATACAGTTAGTACAAGCATCAGCAATGGGCTGAGGAGAACAGTCACTGAGATCTTAAACAGAGCTGTACTGATACAGAAACTCAGAAGGGGTATCCCAGATTTTACAGTACACACTGGATTGTGCTTCTTTGCTTTAGTTGGGAAAAGCTTAGCCCTTTCCCTCTCCCCAGTTTTCACAGCAGCACAAAGGCTGCTCCAGGAGAGCCATCTCCTCATATGACCAGAGCTGCCCTGGGAATCCTCAGAGGCCACACAAGGCTCTGTACCAGAACGGGGGGTGAAGGAGGGGATGAGAGAAGGCAAGGTGCACATCTGTGCCCAATTTCAACACTGCAGCACAAGAGAAGAGACAGCTATAGGAACTTTCCTGTCACCACAGCCCAAGCCAGTCCTGTAGGCCATCCAATTTTTAAAGCCAAATATGAAGCAGGACTTCCCTTTGCTCCTGCATTCCACAGAATTGCCCAGTGACTGTCTGCAACTCTCTCGTTCCAACAAAGATCATCTCTGATTAAGCTGTATAATGGCGTAAGTAGCATTTGAAGGGCTGAGGCATAATCCTCATGAGTACGATAGCACTTGTGCTCTGTGAAGGAAAGCAAAATGTCTGCGGTGATCCACCACTATAGAGAAATGTGATGTCTGGTTTCAAAAGTATTTTACACTCGCTCTTTTTCCTGGCTCTCTGTACTTGCAACATTTCTCTGGTGAAATTCTGAACTGAATAGGGGGTGGTTTTATAGCTTCCTAGCCATAAATGGGGAAGCAAAGTCATTTTAAAAAAATCAATTACCTGTACAACACAGTGTCAGAGATTAATTCCCTCCCACCCCTCTATTTACTAAAGCAAGTTAAAATTTTCATTTTAAACATGGTCTCACTGTGGGAAGACAAGTTGCATGTCAGGGTCACTGTCACAGTCACATCAACTCTGCAGGACAAAAGCAAAGGTTACTTTGCTTAGGTGAATTATGGCCAAACTGCCAATAGCATAAAATCATCTTACCACTGATACGCTAATAACTTGGATAAAGCAAGTCCTTGGGAGACTACAGGAGTAACCCTGAACTGTAAAGGAAGAGTTCCAGCAGTGTATTTTGCCTTTGAGCTACACATTCTGCACACATCAACTACTCAACAACAGATAAGAGATTAGTACCTTAGATTCCTCCACCTTTGGGACCAAAACTCCCTCTTTTAGTTCCTGTTTACACTACATAGCACAAAATGTCAATTCTCAAACATTTGACCAGAATCACACAGCACTATTTATGCAGTGCTGTCTTGACAGCACAACTGATGGTTTCCACAAGATTGTCTTAAAATAGAAAAAACACTGCCTGCGCCCTGGCTGAGGTCAAGCTGATGGCCACATACTCTTTTTACATGTATCTTTTCATACATACATATATATATATATATATATAATTTTATCTTCTGATGTACAATTGACAGGTTCATGCTGTGTAAGGACATGAGGTGTCAAAAGTCATTCTGATATTGGAAGCTTGGATTACAATCTGCAAGGAAGAATATATTGTAGCTAGCTGCAGAATATGTAAACTGGCCTTGAGGAACCCAGTGAAACTGAAATAAAACTGTAAAAGCCTGTGTCAAAGAAACATCACAGCAGTCTCCACAGATGAAAGAACCTCTTCATTCCCATCTCAGAGAAAACAGGATGGAAAAGGGATAAAAGAAGGAGGAGGATACAAACGATGCAAGGCTTTGCTCTTCCAGAAGGAATGTAAGTCAGCATTACCTCCTGTGAAGGTCTGTGGATTATTTACCTCAGTCCAGTGAGCTCTTAAACACCATGAGAATCTTACAGTAGACACATGATGAATTTGGTCTCTTGAGTAGGCTACTTAAGCTACACTCTTGTGGTTTCTAAAACAAGGGAAAACACTTCAGGAAAGAACAGTGTAAACCATATCTCAAATTTAAATATTTATATTTTCTATACATTGCACTTGAAACTCAGGCTGCACATAAATTACAGGTTTTGGAGAGAAATTAAATAGTTATAGCTGGGAAATTATGACAATATTCAGTGAACATTGAACAGCTTTTTAATGCTATTAAATCTCATCTTTAAAAGAAACACTGTGTGTCAGTGACTGACAGAGATTATAATGCTTAGGCTTAAGGGGAAATGCGATGATAGGGTTCTTATATTTGCTCTTAAGTGAATCTACAGCCAAGTGCTCTAAGGAAAAAAAAAAGTAAGTCAACTCAGCATCTGCAAGATCAATATACTTCTTTAAGAGGAAAAATTTCTCTGTTTAACTTATTTTTCTCCAACTGGGTACTGTGTCAGACTGCTGCAGGAAGAAGCAAATTGCAGAGTTTGTGGACTCTGTTCAGGCACAACAAGAAATCATTGTAATTCAAGTGATGAAGTCCAAAATATGGGAATCCAATGGAAAGTATTTTTCATGTTCTGAATTGCTGCTAAAATTGTGGCTTCAAACTGTGTCAAGTAAACCACACTGCTTGAGACCCAGATTCATATAGCCTGAAGTACCAAGCTGAATATTCAGTCTTTCTAGTTACAACTGGATAGTTAGAATAAGCTTGTTAGACAAAACCAGCTTGAAAACAGGGCCTGGAATAACAGACTGGATGGAGACATTATGAGGTTGACTAGAGGGGCAAGGAAGTGCCTTCAAACTGAGGACATGCAGGGCATTGAGGGAAGGGGGATGTAATCAAAACAATGTTCTAGGAGTGTAATCTTGGCAACTACATCCTGGGGGAGCTGCACAAGGGAGGACTGTACTTGTCATGGACAAGACAAGAGGAAAAGCCCAGTCAAATATTTTAGCTGGATTTAAAAAAAAGCCTTGTAATTGAATTAATGCAAAACAGGATCAGCAGAAGGTACAGCACAAGATAGGTCAAGATGAACTCTGAACTCAGATTACAGATAACAGATTAGACCACGGCAATGTATATTGTAATTAAGAAAGGAAAATATACCCAGCATGGAATTGAGATAATGCATCATTTGACCTTTTTTGGTAAGCTTTTTTGAACAAGTTAGCATGTAGTACTTGATAGCTGCTGCAAAAATTTCCTGGCATGATCTTTAGTTGTACAATGAATATCTAAGCTTAACTAAACCATCTTCAGGGGAAAATTCAAGAAAGATAATGGTCAAACCTGAGGAATTAGTTGATTCAATAATTTTCTCTACAGTGCCATGACTCTAATGTCCGATATCTCAGCAATACAGGAGGTGACAGCAACTGCTGTCTACTTCCACATGAATGTGGAAATCCTCCCTTTGCCATAGCCTAAACTTCCCAGTTCTTGCTGTGAAGCTGACAGAGCTGGCCAGAAGACAAGAATTCTGCCTCATGAAAAAGGTTTTGAGGTTTTGGCATTTGCCATTCAGACAAAAATGAGGGATTTCAAAATATTTCACCACAGGGAAAAGAATGTCTGTGAATCACTCCAGAGCAGCACTGAATGCACTTGTCTAGTGGTGATTCAAGTCTGCTTTCCTCAATTTCTGTAGCTGACTTTTCAAAGAAAGAGGGGAAAACATCCAAATCTTCCTTTTGGATTCAGCTGTTCCTCGGAATAAAATTAAAACAGGAGGCTGAATGTTTCCTTCTCTTTTAATGAAAAGTCATTATCTATGCATTCCTGAGATAAACTATGGGAAATATAAAGTAGGGTGGTTTTCAACTGAATCAATAAGGATGAAAGATGATAAGAAAAGTTTTTGTATCTAGTATACGAAGCATAAGATCAGTTAAAGACTGTGCAAGTAGCCAAGTGACTTAGACATAGAATCATTTAGGTTGCGAAAGACCTCTAAAATCTTCGAGTCCAACTATTACTCCAGCACCGCCAAGTCCACCACTAAACCACGTCCCCAAGTGCCACATACTTGGGGCACAGTCACTGAATACAAAAGTGTCATGTTCAGCTGACAGAGAGGCTGGGGTAGGGGCAGGACACCCATATGCCGTGCCATAACCTTGTGGTCATGATTCCAGGTAGCATCCACGCACAGGATGACAGAAGCAACTCAGTCCTCCTGATTCCTCAGTGACATTGCACCTCAGAAAAACTCAGCCCAGCAATGGGACAGTTGAGATGATCCCAACTAAGAAAGTCACTGAGTTAACAGTTAACACTACCTCTGTTGGCATCCTCTGTAACTGTGGTATTTAGCTCATGCTGTCAGACAGGGGATGAAACCAATCATGTTCTGGTTAATCTGCCTTGAGTAACCACAGCTGGTGGGCTGGAAGAAAATTACTCTGAAATTAATCTTTAATGTCTTACAATAAAGGTTACCGTTATCCAGCAAGGAGTGTCCCAGGCATAGCCCTGCCCAGTGTTCTGAGGAACTCTGAGGAATGCGCAGGAGGAGAAACTTTCTGTTCAAATACCTTCCAAATATTTTCATGCTTTGTATCCCCCTCTTCCCCACCTTTTCCCAGCCATTCTGTTCTCACAGCAATTGAGACTCTACAGTGAAATTTGCTTAATTGTCTGGAGGTTTTTCTGGATAATTTTTTCTCATGATTAATTAGATAAGAAGTTTTCTTTTTAAAATCCATCTTTGGATAGATCTGTAGTAAAAATGAAGTTGCTTTGGTTTTTTATACACCTGACCGGCTAACATCTGTGTGCTGCTTAAGGCCAGGACATAGAAGAATATATGAGGGTTTATAAGGTTACATAAAAAGTTATAAATGTCTTATGTAAGTATTTGACTTGTTCATAGTCAATGAGAACTATTTGTACATGTAAGGCACGCAAGATTTATCCTGTAATGGATAATCCTTTCTTCATTTAATAAATAATCCTTTATTTACTTTTCCTCAGTTCTCAAAGCCAGTCTTCAGAACCTAAAAAAACAAACCATGACCTCATTACCTTCTCCCATCATGGTGCTGGAAGCCCAGGGATGACTGAGCTTATGCTAACATGTTTGCAAGTAACCATTCAGCCTTTTTTTTGACATAGCACTTCTGAGGAAACTCATTCCAAGAACTACCGCGATGTTCCATATGGGATGTGAACAGGATTCTGCTTCAACCTAGATAAACACCAACAAATTAGAAGTTTCCCATGAAAAGTATTAACCTGGCTCCCATTATGCAGGGTAGGATTGGAGGAGAAAAAACAATAATTTCAAAAACAGGCATGAATTTTAGGATTAATTGGAAAGAAACAAACACTTGTGCAAACACTTGGTGTTTGCATTTCACCAGTCTATAGCTTAGTGTGTCTTCAAGTCTTTCTGATTTCAAACTCTGAAACCTTCCTGCTGCACATCAGCACCATTCCCTAATCAGCTCCTTCAACTTTGAGAAGTGTGCTGTAAAGGGAAAGAAATTCTGCCTGGACTAAAAGATTTCCCATCCAGATGAAAGCCCCTAAAACAAAACAGCAGCAGTTTGCAATATATCATCATAAATATTAACATGATTTATTTTAAAATGCTTATTGAAATTAGGCCCCTAATCCCACCCTGAAGCATTTAAATCAATGTCAACCTTTTCCAAAATGGCAAGTGTTCAAGCAGTACTCTCTGAAATATATGGTGGCTTTAGTGAGCAGCACTTTTCCATGCCAGGCTCAAAATTTATGCTGCTATCTTTCAGCATCCAATTTTGCTCGACCTATATTTTAAAGGTATTTTATAAAAGCTGTAGAAGGAAGAATTTCAAATCCTGGCAACAATTCAGCAGCTGCTATCAATGGGGACTTGATTTGGTAATAGCGTTGTTGTGAAACAAGGCATAAGATGATGTTATTTAAAATGGGACAAAAAAACTCATAAGGACCCTTTTCTTTTTGGTAAATTATGTACAGTGCTGCCTGTATCCCAGTTCCTGTAGCATGCTTCCTACCATCTGTTTTCCATTTTTCTTTAATTTCCATTCATGCCCTTTGGCCTATTCCCTGTGTTCAGAAGAAAACAGTAATTAAAGTTGACATTATCTCTTGTGCCTTTTCCAGACTACATAAGTTGAAAACCTTTTATTTTTAATGTCCTTATAAGTTGTCTTGTATCTTTTACTATGATCAATCTTACTGTTGTTTTTTGAGGATCTTAAGGACTGTCGAGTAGTGACCAGTTGCAGACTCTCACTGACCCCAGCAACGAGGAGGTTTGATTTTCATTGCATCTGATTTCCATCATTTCATTAGCACAGGTTTCAGTAAACATCCTTGTCCTTGCTTGAGTGCAGAAATATCTATAAGAACACAGAGCAATATGACTTGCACTATGTTTACAGCAAGCTCCTCACACTACCAACAGCCTCATGAGGTGAAATTCAATATGGGCATCATTTCTGTCCCACAAACCCAGATTAGATTTTTTTCCTTCACAGCTACAGACAAAAAGATCTTCTCATTTCTTGGAATAAACTGTATAATAAAATCTGTACACTGAAAAGTGCTATCATTTTGAGTAACTTTGGACCTGCTGTTATCAAAATGAAGTTAATATTTGAACTCCAACCATTACAAATTTTATAAGTCCACTTTGTCCATAAATTCATACACAGTAAACCTTCCCCACTTCGTGCTTCCCCTATCGCGGCTTCACTTCTTTGTGGAGTGATTTTTCTGCAGTTTGGAAGGTCCGTTCTGTGGAGCACTCGTGACTGCGCCTGTGCGAACTGACAGTCATGAATATTCAAATTAGACACTCATTAATATTCAAATCAACTCCCATGCCGTTGTGCATGGACCATGAGCACACTGCTCTGCCCATGCCACTCCTGCCCACTGTGCTCTGAGCAAGGCAGCTGCAGCAGTTTCACCAGTGCCACACCCGCACTGGGCCCAGCCCTCTCTGCTCTGCTTCACTCTGAGTGAGGCAGCCGCAGCAGGTCCCCCTGGCACCACTCCTGCCCTGCTCCACTTGGAGCGAAGAGGCTTCGTGCAGTTATGAAAGATTCACATACTCTCAGGTTAGAAATGGCATCTGAGACTTTCTCTAGGTAGACGTCAACCATGAGAATGGAGAGACCAGGTCTACTAACCTGGAGAGACAACGGGACAGTGGCACCAGTGCACCAGTGTCCCCAGCCAAGTGGAAAAGGGATTTTTCCCAGCATGGGGTGGCTGCAGGCACCAGGAAGCGCTGACACCAACACACAGCAGGGCAGTGCTGAAACAGCACCGGAGTGCCAGGAGGCAGCTGCAGAGCTGTGGCAGGGAACACAGCAGAGACAGCCCCCATCCCACCTGGCCAGTCTACAGGGGGACAAAGGCAGCACTGATTGTAAGTTTTTTTCCTCTAAAGTTCTCGCTCTGCTCTGTTTCTCAACAGTGCAGTTAACAAGTTAAAACATTACAGTATACAAACTGTATGTACCTTTCTTGGGTTTTCTTAACATATGTTAACTAAGACATGTACCCTGATTAACATTTGAATCTACAAGCTGTGCTGGCTGCTTTGTTGCTGAGTTGCATCACCATAGTAACACTGATGCCAGAAAGCACGCTGGCCGACCTAGGTCTTGCCAGCCCCTCTTTCCCCAGTTAAAGCTCACAGGCTCCAGGAACCCATGACTCCAGCGGAAGCGGGGCCGGCGCTGCCTCACAACCATTGCCTTACCAACAGGGCCAGGCTGTTCTGTAGCCAGCCCTGGCCCTCAGAGTGTTCCCAGGATGCTGGTGCATGCCCCAGTGTGGAGTACAGGCTTTGAAACTCCACTTTAAACGTGTGTGCTGCAGCAGCGCACGTAAAAGCGAGGTGGCAGCTCCAAAGAGAAGGATCGCAGCGCTGCCACCCTCTCCCCACCTCCAGAAGCAGCACTAGGTCCCAGCACGTCTGTCAGGGGCCGCGCCAGCCCAAGCTTGGTTTCAGCGGCGTTGCACAGCTTGGCAAAATCCCTCACGGTCCCATGGCAGCCTCGGGCTGCCTGAAGGAGGGAGGGAGCAGTCCCCAGTTGCGGAGGAAGCGGTGCCACTTGCCCCACACAGCACATGCAGCATGCAGTGCACATAAAGAATCCCTCCAAGATTCCCAAGCATGGCTCTCACAGCTTCACTTCTCCCTGCCTGCCTCTCTGCAGCTCTGACTGCTGCTCCTGCAAGTTCCTTTCTCCCCTTCCCTCCCCTCCCCTCCAGAGCTGGGGGGGTGCTACGGGAGGAAAATTTTCATATTAATGAGCTGCCTATCAATAGGGATGGAGGGTTTCATGGGGCAGAAACAAGACCTGCGGTAGCATGGAATTCGAGCGCCGACTTTACTGAGATTAAATGATACTAATGATTTGAATTTTTTTTTTAGTCTTAGCAGTGCCTTATGAAAAGGTTTGCATGTAACATCATCCCGTTTCCACAGGAACTGACAAACAGCAAGTTAATGTCCCTTCCTCTTGCAAAATAACATTTGACTTTGAGATAGTTTTATACTGAGCCATATTTCATGACAATTGTGCCAAGGTCCTAAAATACAGCCTTTCTTTGACACACGAGTTGTGTTATATGACCATAGCCCCGTGTCCTGTGGCTGGCTTTTTGGGAGTCGTATATTTTAAATTTGACATTTATATATAAATCACCTCTAGGGAAAGGGAAATTGTGCTTTTAAAATCATATATATGAACTCTTAAACTACTTCCTCAGTAAATACTGTCTTTCAATAGCTCCAGATAGTACTCAGTACACAGCATGCATGACATGTTTGCTGTACAACAAACAGTTAACTGAAAACACCTGGAAGATACTGCCCTCATACCAGCCTTAACAAAAGATAGGTAGAAATTGAGAAGCCAGATGTTAGCTCCTCAAATACATATGAAAGAATGATTTACCTCCTAATTCAGTGTCCACAAAATAATTCAGAACCTGTAAGGCATCATAGAAAAAAAACCCTGACCTTAAAGGAGGTAAAAAATCATATTAAAATAATAACAAATAGAAAATAATATGCTAGTTCTCACCATGTAATACTCCTGTCATTAACGGAGTATTAACTCCTGTCATTAACCTTTGGGCAGAGAAATATATACCTTATATGTGAATGAACAAATTTGCGTCTTTTCCTGTTGATTTTGTATGTTTTCTTTGTATTTAGATCCATTACCGCAGTTTTATTTTAATAGTAATCTCGATTCCTTCCTCTATTGCAAAGGATTTGGGACTGTCCTCAATCCCACTTTGCTTTAGCAAAATAAACTTCAGGTTTGTTTGACAGGTACGGAAAAACAAAACAAATGAAACCCACAAAGCAGGTTGAACAAATCAAGTTGCAATGCCATTTGTTTATTTCTCTACATTAATTCCAGACAGCTGAATGTAAAAATTAGTATATTTAAAACTACAGAGATTTGCTGTACTTCAGTTCAACACGGTGTTACTGTTGGCAGGAACAAGAGGTAGCTTGATAAATAACATAAGCCTAACAACCAGCACTGGGTTTGGGACCGGAGCCTTCCCAGGTCTGACATAACTATTGACTCCAGAGGAACTGCAAAAATACTCAAACCTGCACACACCAGTGAGTGCTGTGTAAAAGGTATAACTACCCAGGGCAGTGATGGCAAGTCACTAAATCCTAAAAGAAAATAGAAATACGTAAATACAAATTAACACAAATCTACTGTGCCCAGTTTCCCAGTGTAATATTATTTTGCAGTCTTCAATGTTGCAGCTGGTTCTAAAGTCACTGGATATTCATTATTTTTGAAACTTGTCATGAAAACCTGTCAATATAAATCTTCACTCTACTTCGGAAAAAAACTTCTTATGTATTATGAAGGGGCTTTTTTCTAGTTTCTGCATAGAGAACTGTGAAACAAAATTATTCCTCAGTGTAGTAAGGCATGAGGGGTTTTTTCACTTTGCTACAAAGTTTTTTCCATCTTCTCATATGTGGTCCATATCACAAAATCTTTCCAGAAGCCTAAAGAGAAAGTTGTAGCTAGTAGAACCAATTTCTTTGTTTCCACACCCATGCAGTTACCCAATATCACTTCCTCTGCATATTTCATCTTTCCTCCTTCTTATTCATGGATACACTGGCACCTCCACTCTGATTAAAGTAGAGTGTGGGTTCCTTTCAAATATGAATTAGCACTGCACAGAATGAGGGTGTATTTAACTTCTTAGAAATACAACTTGTTCCTGCAATATTCATTGCATCCAGATCAATAAATCATTTAAATCCTGCGGGACCACAACTTCCCGAGGTACTGAGGTCAAGCTACAGTGGAACTAGCAAATATCAGTTTCACACAGATGTGCAACTAGAACATCTGTTTGTGTCTTCTCTGCCTATTTTGATGTTTATTCTGTTAATGGCAGGCAAAACATTAGTTGCCATTGTATTTTTGGTTTGGTTCTAACTTGAGGAACTTTGCATCCTATGTTCAACTTAAACAAGCTGTCATCATAGCAATTAGTCACTGCTGGATTTTTAAGGGAGAGTATCAAGCTTGGCAAAAATTCGGCTCATAGGTGCTGCTTAACCAGAAAATACTTTGCTACCATTTCTACCCTAAACAAAGAACTGTAGAGACTTGTCAGTTTGCCAAATCACCTTCTTTTTATATGTTAAAACCCAAGACCCTGTTCTGTAATAATAAAGAGAAGCTGGTGGGATTTTGTGCAACAGTTGATTTCATATAAGTGGAACTAAACAACATAATCTGATCACTCTCAGCCTTACAAATACCTACAAGCTTCGAGTCTGTGACTAGTTTGCACATTCCCATCAGAACATTTGCTCTGTGCCAGCGTTTGCATCATACAAAATGCAAAGTGGTGTAAATGAAACACTATCCACAGTGGAAGATGCCTGGCAAGTGGAGCCAAGGACTCTGAATCTACTCATGCAGCACAAATATTTGCAGGACGGGAGTATTACAAGGCAGAGGAAGCAACACGACTGGAACACCAGACTGAGTCCAGAGCCTTCTCCAAACTCCTGTTTACTTCTGACAGGAACTTGGCATGCCCTTAAGTTCCCTTTGTCTCTGTTCCTCGGTCCATCCCTGCAAAACCAATTAAGATCCAGAGATGAGAACAAGTTTTTCTAAGCTCATTATTATTGCTCCTTTGGGGGCAAAACTCCCTTACTAAAAAGCATTAGGATGCCAATTGTCACTTATTAGAGCTAACAACATGCAAACTTCACAAATTCACGTGCTTTTGCTACCTCTGTTGCTGACAAATAACTGCAGTCACTCAAAACAATGTACAGTCTAACTGGCTTTGAATCAAAACCCAAGACTTCTGCAGGTTTTCTTGTGTTAAAGACACTGGCATACTGACCTGGAGTGCCCAAGGCAACAGCTGATCCTCCGTCTGATATCACTACCCAGTTCAGAAGGCATCAGACTGATAGAAGCTTTGTTTGCCATGAGCAGACCTATACAATTATCTTCTGCTTCACCTGCCCTCTTAAAAGTATAAGTATTATTTTTCAACCAATTATTTCTCAAATGCATAATCATTAGAAATGTCAGTAAAATAATAACTCGAGGGTGCTTCCTGTTAAATTTCTTAATAACCACATCCTCTGCTAATAAACACCTAGGCCTTTGGCCTCAAGTTTATTTAGCCCAGGATATGGGTATTATTACCTCATTAAGAAGAAACACCCTCAAGATATTATTTAAGTACCTCCAGAAGGAAAAACAGCTGAATGAAAAGGATGCATAGGCCAGCTGTTTAAAATTCACTGGGTGAGGCCATTTTGCAGGTAAGTCATCAAAAATTAGATTTAGATTGCATAAAGAAATAGTTATTTCCAAGATGATAATAGTTACCTGTGTGTTTACAGGAAGAACCTGAAGGCGTGGGAGAGTTAAGGAAAGGCCCCAATTTAAACTTCCTGGGCACTGAGCACTTAGCAATGAAATGATAATTACAGGCTTTGATATACTTCATTTCTGCTGTTATGCTGGAAAATGTTGGACACACTTTGCTTGGCTTTCCCACTCCAGAAAAGGCAAATTTTAAGTGAAATGTGATGAAGCTGTTCTTGTAATACCATTTCTTCAGCACATGTGCTTAAATCTCAGCACATGGGCAAATTTTTGTTGAATTCAAAGCTGAGATATTAAGCCTTGTGGTAACCTTTTTGAATAGAAACCAATTTCAAATTCTAAGCTATGTTTACAGGAAGAATTTATAGCTTCAAGTACTGCTGAATCATTTTATATATTGTCCAGATAGGCACATTGTTTCAAAACAAAACTATATATATTTATATCTTAAAATATTTTTCTTCTTTATTCTAATGATGAAATAGTAATCATGTTTTGCAGCTATATGAACAATAAGTTTTAACATTAGATGCTCCTGAAGAACAAAATGTTCTACGTATTTTCAAAGCATATTCATTTGAAGAATCACTTTTTTTAATAGCAATATTCCAGCGGAAGTAGAGGCTGGACAAAGGCTTGCACTTAATTTAGTTAATTTGAAACACCTAAAAAGATCTCTGGAAGGGATTGATCACTGTGCATGCGTGGCTTAGAGAAGGACTAGGAGCTGATGGCTGTCCTGGAACACAGGAAAATCTCCCCAAGGTAGCTGTAAAGGAGAAGGAGAATGATGGAGGTGCCACTATCGGAAATGGAACTGGAAAATCCTTGGCCTCTGAACTCCTTCTGATCTTATCCATTAGTGTTTATGGAATTAGGGGCTTGACAGTGACTTTCACAGGTTACACTAAGTGTCCTTGTCCAGAGCCACAAAGCCAGTGTGTAAACAGTGTTGTAAACAGTGACTCCGCTGTCCACAGATAGAATGCCACCACAGACAAATAGCACCCGGGAAACCCCACTTTAAACCACAGGTCCTGCATGAATGCAAGTGCTGAGCAGAGTAAAAGTGTTATTTTTGAAATGAGAACGGAAGTGTGGTGTGGAGAATGTTCACCAAAACAGATTTTTTTTTTACAACACCTGCCTCCTCAGCATCTGCTTTCATGTCTCCACTAACCCTGCAAAAGGAGATTGCTGTCAATTAAATAGTTTTATTTTGATCTAAAAATCAATTGATTTTTGGAAATCTGGCACACCACTAATAAAATTACAGGAAAATATAATCATATTGAAAAACAAGGCCTCTAACATGCAATATATGATGCTATGAAATCATGCAAACTCTATTATAAGACTGTTTTCTAAAAAAAAAAAGGTTTAATATGAATTTAGCAGGCAGGTGCTGCTAAATAATGCACAGGCTTTGCTTTTACTTACTGAGCTCATTTTTCTTTTTTGTAATTTTTGCAAGATCCATTTAGAGAGTGCTATGATATTACCTGATTTGGATCTTACATGGATGCCAGCACAGGCTTTTAGGATGGAATTCCCCATTAAAGACAGCAAAGACTGCCAGGCAAGACCACCTGCTTGCAAAAGATAGTTCTTGGGCGATCTTAAGACATCATTTCTCTCCTGAAAAGATAGGGTTACTACAAGGGATATTTGCTCTGTATATATAGCACTATGGATTATTACTGTTCTGCTTATTGCATTTGCTTACGAAGTCAGGCAATGCAAAGGAACCCAAAAGGATCCTCTTTTTTGACTGGCAAACTTCTACCAGAGGATATTGCTATTATTTCAGGTTACACCATGGAATTATCACATATTTTATATATGCTCACAAGGGAAAAAGAAGTGTCATCTGGAAAGAAAACAGGTTGGGAAAACAAGCAAGAAACCTTCAAACCTGGAAGAGAGAAAACACACCTGAATGTACCAAAACTCTGAACTCAGGAATTCATAAGACAGAATTAAGTGAGGCCCAGAGGATGAGCTTAATCACAGAATCACAGAATGGCCTGGGTTGGACAGGACCTTAAAGACCATCTTGTTCCAACTCCCTTCCACTAGACCAGGTTGCTCAGAGCTCCCTTTCTAGCTGTTCTTGAATGCTTCCAGGGATTGAATATCCAGAGTTTCTCTGGGCAACCTGTTCCTGTGTCTCACCAACCTCACAGTGGAAGAATTTCTTTCTAATATCTGATATAAACCTACTCTTTTTCAGTTGAAGCCATCCCCCTTATCCTGTCACTACATGCCTTTGTAATCATTCAGATGCTCAGAATTCACCATCTACCACTCCTTTCTCTTTGATTGCTTCCTGCCTTCAATTCAAACAAGAAGATTCTTTTTTATTATGTGATATTTATTTATTTATTTCAATATAACACAACTGGCAAAATACAGAAAGGGTCCCATCCTGGCTCTCCCTTCAGACCTTGATTTTTGCTCACTGGACCCTCAAACTGTAGAAGAAGGCATGAGCCAGCACAAGTGTTAGTGGAATATAACTCTGAAATTCGGCTTTTAGATAATGAGCTGATGTTTTCTTTCTCAGAAAACTGCAAAACAGAAAAACAACTCCTCCCTTCTGTTTCCCTGCATGCCCATTCTGGGAATGCGTACAATAAATTATTTCAGCTTTTCTTGCAACCTCAGAACATTGACTTCCCAGCAGAGCAGTGGCAATGAACCTCAAGTATGTCCAGAAGTCAGCTGAAGCTCCTGGGTTTCCTATCTGTGCTCTTCCTTGCCTGAGCAATACCCACCTCTGGGAGCCTCCTGGCCAGCATACCAGAGCCCTGAAGGAATGGGATGTTTGTAAACTAAACAGGAAAGAAGAATAAGCCAGACACTTATATCACCTGACAGATGTCTTTCTCAAGCATGCAAGTTCATCTAAGGATTTTCCATGGCATGTGTTGACTCAAATCAATACATAAATGAATAAGTAAACAAAAGGAAGGGGGGAAGCAAGGACGGAAGAAAAGAACAAGAGAAAGGGAGAGAATTGGTGTCATGCTCAACATGTTTTGCACCCTGTAAAAAGGAATTAAGTGACTTGGTCTCCTCACCTCCCCCCCTTCTCCCTTTATGTCTGGAAGTGAGCCCTTCTGAAACACTATCGCTACTGGCAGCACAGCAACACATAATAACATGGTAGCGACACATAAAACTGTCAGTCTTCAATGGAAATGGATGGTTAGGCTGAGGGGGTAAACAGACTAAATCAATTTGAACATGCATGTTAAGGACTGTGAAAGGGCAGAGTTTAGTGCTGCTAAGCTGGAAAACATTTGTCTCTGTCTCGTTGTATTTCCCTGCCATTCAGCGGCATCCACCCACAGGCCTCTCGCTTGGCTCCAGTCAGACTCCACGGCTGATTAATGGCAGCTGGAGGTGTCCAGTAATTTCCTCACCTAATAATAAACTACAACCCAAAACAGGGGTTCCCCTCAGGCCCACATTTAACACAGCTCTACTTACTACCAGGATAAAGCCAATTACCCTGTGTCTGCTCTCCTCTTTGAGATAATGCACATTTAAGTGGCTTTGAGAGGTTACTTGGTTGACTTTGGGCACATCATCTTTGCCTGGGACGGGGTAAACAATGCTCAGATAGAATCTGCATCACTCTTATATGGGGAGCATCAAAATAAAAAATAAAAAAAATGTTGGGGAGCATGTCACTTTTGGAATGGGAAAATAGTCTCCACCAATGAATTTTAACACCAACACAACCTTAAAAACAGAGGGACTTTCTTTGTCTTATCCTAATCCCAGGGTCACCAACACACACAATTATGATTTCAGTGGCTGAGGCTTAAGCAATCAGTCTGGCTCACCACTTCCTACCCAAGGGTGCCCAATAAAACATTTTATATGAAGACACATCCTCAACAAGAACTTTTCCAGATTTTGTTAGCAATTAAGGCCAACCCTTGTTACTGAAAGAGTTGCATGGATTTGTGTTTTCAGTATTAAGACTACAAAGACAGTATTGTATACATAGGAAATCAGATTAATTACAC
This sequence comes from Pitta sordida, assembly GCA_013390025.1. Taxonomy (NCBI): domain Eukaryota; kingdom Metazoa; phylum Chordata; class Aves; order Passeriformes; family Pittidae; genus Pitta; species Pitta sordida. Next base: position 77,145 of record WEKX01012065.1, read on the forward strand.
AGTATCGCCCTTACATTAGTTACTACACTGGCTTAATAATCAATCATTTACACAAGACCATTTTTTTAATGTTACTTAGATGAGTAACATCTGAGTAAATAAGGGATGCAGATTTGGCTAATTGATAAGAGAAAATTGATAGTAGTATTCAGAGCATAAAATACACTATCACAGAATCACAATGCTTTAACTGGCAGCAATTTATCATACAAATGTGTCCAAAACACAGGATTACTGTGGAATAATCTTCAGCTTCTATTTCCTGCAAAAAAAAAAAACAGAAATGAAGGCTGAGTATCCCAGATTCTTGGAGAATGGACTATTGCAAGCAATACAGATGCCAAAATTTTTGCAGTAGTACTTCCTCACTATCGGAACAGGATATGCTTGACGCCAAAAAGGAAGTAAATCATGTTCCATACTGTTTTGACAGGTTCTGTTAATACCTGGAATTCATAATGTCTGTCAAATTTTGAAAAGCAAAAAATGCATATGCCTGTGTACGCATGTATGTGTTTCTCCACAGGACCAAATCTAATTAACATGTGGACACTGAGGGAAGACTGTCAGACACACAGACCATTGCTGGCAATGTCTGGTCACACAGGCAACTGCTGGCACTAGGGGATTAAAAGGTAATATAATGATTTCTTCAAAAGTCTTACGACAGCTTGGGAGGAAACTGATTTTCCAGACATCTGTGCAAATGGATTTTCCATTTTCTTCAAAGGTTTTTTTCCTATCCCTCCCTTATCTTCCCTCCCCGAGGCATAGATCATCAGGAAGAAATTTAAAACAGTTCTGGACATTGTTTTTATGCTATCCCTTATACAAAGAGATAATGTCATTCCTGCCACAGATGTCACTATAAGTAATTTTGCAATATACTAGAAACAGAATAAGAAAAAGAAATTGAACAAGGAAACAAATGCAGAAATGAAAGGCATCGGGAATTGGTGTTTTCAACCACGTTAGAGTTAAGCCGTTCCACTGGAGGTCCTGGTTCTAACCAGTAAAACATAAGCAAAGCCAACTGCAAGAAACACTTTTTGAAGTGGAAGAGGTGGAAATTTGACTTTATCAAATAGTAAAACATCAATTTTTTCCCCTTTTCCCACTGTTGTACTAAAAGTTGAGGCTTGAGTGTAGAGCCTACGCCTCCTGTCAGGTACACCTACTAAACATGTCTAATCATGTTACTTTTCCTATTTCAAAAGCCTGTGTATGTGGCAGGCCATGGTTACAATTAAGTGATTACAGAGCTACAGTGGAAACTGCCTTCCATAAACATAGAATTTCATTTAGAAGCACAAATTTCTTAAATTCAAGGCCACGTGACAGACAATCTTTTCCAAAGACACACACAAAAAAGCTTCTTTTCTAAGAGTGTCCTAATCTTCCTGACTAATGAGGAGCCTTTCTCCCATATTGGGCAGCAGAAGGGAGATATAGAGACAAGTATAATACATTCCTAAATTTTGACTCCAGAGCATTGCAATTTTTCTTACATTTGTCTCAAGAACAATTAAGCACAACTCTAACATCATTAAGTGGCCTCCTAATACAAATTGCAGTAGCCTCATTTTTAGAAGTTCCAGATAGCAAATGAGCTGCATAATTACCACCAACCGTATGATAACTCAGTCTAATGAGCACTCCTACATTGTAAACAGTGTACAATTATGAAGGCTTGTTTTGAGCACTTACTGTATTCTTTTCCGTATTAAAGAGTAATAAATATTGTTCTCTGTATATTATTTATATGTTTCACATGTTTCTGTGTCACCTTTGTGGTGGTGGTTGTCTCAGCTCTGTTTTTAGCACTCTCGGACTAATTTCCCACCTGAGTTTCACAGGGGACCTTTGCACATATATCAGAGCATGTTCTGTTTGTTCCATCAGGAAATTTTGTTTGGAAATGCAAAACTTCTTCATCCTGACAACTTTTAGAAGCTATTACCACAGACTTGCTTCTTGTTTTCAGTATACATTGACTTCAGAGATCACAGGCTTCTGATGTGCTTTGGGGTCAATAGTCATCAGCTAACTATAAAGACCAAAAGTGATTAAGAAAACGGGCTTTGCAAAGAGTTTCCGTGAATTCAACAGTCTATGGGGCAATACAGCAAAAACTAAGCCAGAGCTCAAGAACTTTCCTTCACTGTGACGATTGAATCTGAGATTTTATCACTGATATTTCTAGCATATTTTTTTAAAGGGGGGGGAAAAAACACAAAAAAGCTAACTTTTCCCCACAGAGTTTCCAGTTGTTTTCTTTACTACCAGTAGTATTTATATGACTAAAATACTCCCAAAAGTAAAAATCAGCAGTAAAAGTTCTAACCTGTTAATCTGAGACACTGAGGCAGCTCTGTAACAGCTGAATGACTGCACATAAAATTCAAGCCTGATTTACTTTTCTCTCCAACTTCACCATTTATTGGATTTATAAAATATCATGTTCTTATGAAATTACTTAATTAAGTCAGCTGCTATATGACTGAACACAGCAAAAACATGGATGCAACTACCACCATCCCCAATTACTTTGGAGAACATGAGCATACAGGGATTACTTCTAATCGGACAACGTTATTGATTAGTGCATAAGTGAACCCAAAATTCAGCACAATCATATCTGTAGTTGATTTGATAGGCCATGTAAGACCTCTCTATAAACAAGAAACAGTTTATGGGAAACCTAACATGATCTATTATGCCAAAAAAACCCAATCCAGGCACAAAAGCCCTTAAGATCATGTGAGAGGTTTTTTCCCCCAAAATAAATCTATTCAACTAATAAAATCTGCTTCTCCCTTCTAATCTTTCCTCCCCAATATCCTTTAAACATCATAGCTTTTCTATACAACTTCTGTCTCTCTTCTCTATGACATGAAATATAAGCTGCATGTCTGAAAAAAATTGGTTGAAAAGCTATTTCTGCATCCACATTCAAATCCCTCCTGAAACATCCCTTTTGCCATGAGGACTGCTCGTAACAAATATTGTTGATGTGCTATGACAGCTGCTCTGCCTTTTACTGTATTTCCACTGCCGCCTACAAAAGGCCTGCAGAAACTTTTCATTACTCTTTTTTTCTGGTTTTGCATCTGGCCCAACAGGCCTCTGGGTCACGACCTAGGTTCCTAAGCAAAGTACTCAAACAAATAAATAATATTAATAAAGGTAGTCCGTATGCGAGCTGCGGAATCCCTGTGTGAACCATGACTTACAATATTTGGATCTTTTTTAAGGATAAAACCCAATCAATTTAATTTAAAGACTTCCTTTATCCAAATCCTGGATGTTTCCAAAAGGAGGAAACAAACTTAAAAAGGCAATGACACAAAAATAAAATTGGGTTACTTTTTGGGGGGAGGAAGAGCCTCACTTACAATGCAGTCCTTCTGCAGGCTGCACATACAGACTGTTTAAGAGAACTTTTCCCTACTCCACCGAGAGCAGAAAAATACATGAACCATTCTGGAGATTTTCCCCCAAAACAGAGCCACTTACATCAAGTTTGATCTAACACACAGCAATGTCAACCAGAATTTTCAGTCAACTTGAATAAACCCAGGGTTCCTTGACAATTTTAATGGAATTGCTGAGGAAGCGAAGTTCAGTTTTCAATAGCATTTTCTCATCACTACGGAGAGCCGAGAAGTGCTGAAGCCTTGGCACTGAGCTGAATCTGCCCCAGAGACGGATGCAGGCTCACATTTCCTAATTTTATATACTGAGACTCCAGTTTACAGGTCAGCTTTTGAACCCTGGGATCTCGCAGAGCTGGGCCGCACTTGCAAAGGACTGAGCTCTTTAATGACCTCCCCGACTCCTTCAAACACATCTCCTAAAGCCGTAACACCGCTCCTTCTGTGCCCAGATTACATGTTCCCATAGCACAGAGGGAGTGAACAAAGTCCAGAAGAAAAAGGAAAGCTGGTCTCCTGTCAGAGCCTCGGCTTATCTCAGCAGCTCCCTATTTTTAACTTGATTGCAAACGATATCTGTGATCAAAGGGCCAGAACCCCTGGAGGAGCTTAGGCGAACAGCGTGGTGGCCGCAATTCTTCCTGATGATTTGTAAGCAGGAAAGGACTTTTGACATGAAAGACAGTTTAAACAGCACAAGAATAGCAATAAACCAGCTGTAAAATGCTTAACATTGCCCTTGAACTAATGCAAATTGTTCCAAACAATTTTCTTTTTCTTTCTTCTTTTTTTCTTTTTTTTTTCTTCTTTTTTTTTTCCTTTTTGCAGTCTCTGGATGCCCTGCTGGGACATTTGAACAGTCACATGCTCACCCTACAAAAGCCTATATAAGTGGGGAAATACAGTGTACTAATGTGTTTAGAATAAGGGAACCAAACAACATCCACAATTCAGAACTGCTGCCTTCCTTTCTTTTGTTTGAGAAAGTGTTCATTAATGACAAGCTTGTTTTGGATATTGACTGAGTGTCCAGACAGAAATGTTGAAGGGTAATTTATTGGCTTAAAATACTCAATTAAGCCATTGAAGAGATAGTTAACAAAAAGAGTAAAACTCTGAATTTTCTGAATGTAAATTAGTTGGGTGAGTGAATATTTTAGATGTTAGAAAACAGCAGAATTTCCATCCTGAGCTTCAGCAATATTAAAGAATAATACCTGTTTACAGAAGTCATGTTTCCAGGGCATGTTCTCTAACTACAGAAATTATACCACAAGAGTTTTACAGAACCATTTAATATCAGCTTTAAAAGCATTCTCTCCTTTTGGTTTCTTTCTTTTTCACATGGATATAATGTAGATTTTTAATTTCAAGCAATAATACCTACCATTATCACCAACAATTAGTTAGAATATTTTAAAATGTTTCGATATGGAATAAAATCCAACCTAATTCGATAGAAGAAAGACCACGAGTTCCATTTCCAAAAATTGTTGCATACTGGGCTGTCTCTGTAAACCAGATTATATCCAGCGTTAGAAAAAAACACCAGTAATTAGAAGTTAGTTGGTTGGTGTGCATGTACGCGTGTTTAATAAATTAAAATTCTCCAGTACACCTGATCACTTATTTCTACTTCTTCCTGACAATTCCTCTTCCCTTAAAACAACACATTTTTCCCCCTTCAAAAACTTTTTCATTCCTAAGCACTCTTTCTCAGGTCATTGTATAAAAAAATCTTACTAAGAAATTAAGTATAGTGATAAATCACAGTATACAACAAGGAGCACTTGAATATACTACATTTAACTCAGATGGAAGGAAGTGGAATATAACTAGAAGTTTAAAGTGAAACTATTTCTAAATCAACAGCCCTGACTGAGGAGGAGGATGGGGGAGCACCTAACTCTTCTTAAGGTTAGCAAAGACTAACAAAGCAAATGAACAAAGACAAAACAGAAATGAAATCCAACCCCTGTATTTCAGTCTTCAATTCCCCTCATGTCCATTATTCATCCAATTAACTTCAGAACAGTATGGTAAGAAACACCATATTTTAAACTCTTCACGTGAGGAACAGCCATGACCAGAAATAAATGGTTTCTGATCAGCCTAGGAAGTGACCTCAGGAATCTGTATCCCACTACACCCAGCCATATTTCTTCATCCTCTCAGGATTTGTCTCTCTAAGGATGACAGGATATACACTCCTCCTAAACCTGAACTGCGTGGGAACCTGTTCAGCTCTGAATTCTGGTGATGCTGTAGCTAGTCCATAACTATACTAAGCACATGGGTCTTGGAATTGTTTAAACTAACATTATTTGAGGGTCTGTGTGCAATCACAAAGTAAAGAATCTAAAATGTTTTCAACTCTCAAATATGATGTCAATGAAATATAGTTAGTAAATATTTTAGTGTTTCTTTAATTCAAGTGAAATCACACACAGTAAAAACCTACAATTGTTCTATTTTATATACATTTTTAGTGACTTAAGTAAAGCTGCATACATTTTACTGACTTTTGTTTTCTTATTTTGCTTCCCATCATTTTTATTTCAGGGATACAACGTGAAATAACTATTAAATTTGCAAAGTTTGATGGCACCTCAGCCACCAAACAGAGAAAAAGAACTGCTTGGTTTGTCTCTTTTCCTTAAGACTAATTTTTTTCAAGTGTTAGAGGTTAATAACACTTATTTCATCCATTGCTTGAATCTAATAAAAGCAGTGGGGTATAACATTCTGTAAAACCACGCAATAGAGGAAATAACACTAATGTTAACCTCTAACATAAATGTAGTAGTAATTGCCCTGGTCTACTTTTAAAATGAATGCCTTTTGTAGTCTCCCAAGTGGCATTGAAAAAAATTCCTGTGTTCTAGGCAGCGTTTTCCCTGTCCAAGAGCATTCTATGTTATCCATTCCTTGTTGTGCCATGTTGCACAGGGACAAAGATGTCACACAAAGGATAAGGAAAGAGCAATTCCTGGTAGCTACCTTTAATTTATGTTTTTAAAATGCAGAGACCATTTTCTGCCAGAAACAAAACTCTTTTCCTGCTGTTTCTCTGCCCAATATTTAAGCAGGCGGATTAGAGTAGATTACATCAGAAGGAAAATGAGGTATTCTAAATTATTCCAAATTGGCACAACTATTCGGTGTTGTCCCAATACTATTTTGGTTTTAAATAAACTGTATTCAAACTTTAAATAAACTGTCTTCTATAGTTTTGAAGATAAGCCTAGATGTGTATGAATACTACTGTTTATAAGTATGCATTGTCATTATTTTATGTTTATTTATAAATACTGTCCCCCAGAAGTCTCCACTGATCTGAAGAGAACAGCCCCAGTCTGTGTGTGCTGACACTATGTGGGCATAGTACAATTTCACAAATATTAAAGAAATTATTCTCAGTATTCATTTTAATTTCCAAGTGTCTCCAAGCAGAATAGGCAAGGATGTGACTCTCAGAGGTCAGAGGCACTACTTAATACCTTATCACCTAAAAAAGGTCACCAAATCACAGAATCACAGAATTTATAAG
>WEKX01012069.1:3012-45246 GCA_013390025.1 Pitta sordida
AAAAACCATCCCATCAAGGATGAAGAGCTGTTCTCCTGGGAATATCAGTCAATATTCAGCACACCTTCCTCAGTGTTTACTCAGCATATCCCTTGGGCAAACTTCAAACAAGAAACTAGGGGTGTCCTAAGTAGAAAGGGAAACAGCAATTTTTTTTTACCCAAAATACAGAAATCTGCTCATCTCTCCACAATGTGGGATACTGATATGGTGATGGGTACAGTGTAGAAAGAGAAGACATGGGAGAGACAGAGCAGGTGGGGATTGGGTTTGGATCACAACTGCCAGCCAGAGAATGATTCAGTAAATGATCACAGAACTAGTGAGGCTTGTCTCTGTCTCATGCACCTAAAAATCCAAAGCCAGCAAAAAAAATGCTAATTCATATTCAGCACAGAAGACATTCTTCTCAATGCTGAGGGGAATTGGGCAGATTTCAATTTTATTGACTCACCAGCATTTGAGTGATCTTGTGAAGCACTTTGCTTTTCCCTCCCTCCTGAGGGTTGCTGTCTTTCACTGACCAGACCAACGATGACTACCTGGTACCATCCCTGGCAGACAGCATAATTAACTACCAGCCACAGTATAACTCAACAATTTACTTATTCTGCCTGAAAAGTCAATTCATGATTCCTTGAAATTCTAGCAACTTGACTATAAATTACCCTTGTGTTTCTTAATTTCTTTGGATTTATGTGTGCCCTGAACACCTATGAATCTGATCTACTTCAACAGAAGCACCTGAAATAAATTGCTGTGTACTACAGTGTGGTTAACATCTGAGATTATTTATCCACTTCTATAAAATATAGTACAAGTTCATAAATTAGAAGTATTATTATGTCAGTCAGACTACAACCAAATGGTGGGGAACTCCTGGTTTGGTGCATCTTCCTCTTAAACAAGACCAGATAATAAGATGAAAGGGACAAAGTGCAGAATAGAGATTAAATTTCTGAAGTGAAGGTTAATTCACATTTATAGAGGAGAAGTTGAGAACGGAAGAAGGTGATGAAATGGATAAAAGATTGGGAAAAATGAAAAATAGAGAAGGATGGAAGACTGGAAGCCAAAAGGCTACACAATGAAGGTAGCAGAATAAAACTGAGGTAACAAGGATTATTCAAGTTTTTAATGCCTTGTGGTGACATTGGCAGAGTACAGAGAAGAGCAGACAGTGTCCTGCAGCTCAGGCTGTGTTTGCAGTATACAGGCCTAACAAGAAGTGGCACATGAAGATTTACATATCACCAAAAATGTTGAAATTGTGACAGAATGGATCCCCTCAATGAAATTCCCTACTTGAACATGCATAACAGCTCCTAGCATGCTGATCTGTCAGCATTGACAATCTATTTCTTAAAATGCTTCTACTAAAAGTAATAATGTTCCTTTAGATCCTGTGAAGGAACCACAGTTGAACAAAAGACCCAATTGTTTAATACATATCTGTGACTTGATCGAGATAAGAACACCAGTCACTTTAGGGGTAGGGGTTATGCTACAGCAATTGTCCTTCTTGCACATTTGACTTCCTTGGCCCTTTTGAAATGGTAGATGAATGACAACTGTAACTGAAAACAACATGAAATACCACAGTTTTAAAAAATTCAACCTAAGAGAAAATGACATTATGCCATGTTTATACACCAAAAGCCAGATGTGATCATCAACCTGCCTCTGGATGTCGCCATTCAATGGGAGCTGAAAATATTTTGAGGAAGAAAAAGTTGAAAAAACAGAAGACAAAAAAAAAAAACCCCAGCTATTTTTTACAGATGTAAGATGTTAAACATTCAAAACTCTTAGTAAAAGCATGCGTTACATTCTTCTTTTTAGTTTCACTTCCAGAAAAGTTCTGTTTAGAGGGTGGTTAACTGAGCAGAACCCTGCAAATTGACTGCATGAACCCAAGCAAACAACAGCACTGTAAAAACATTCCTCAGGAATTTCAGTGTCTGAAAGAGATGGCACAGAAAAGAGCAGGAGGATTTTCCATTATTCCAATGCATTTGCTGTGTTCTGATGGACTGTTGTGATAAGGAAAGGAGGCACAAATCAATTAGGATTTTACATTCCATTTAATTGCGTATATATTGCGGTATGTTGAGGCTTCATGTGGACTCTGTGTGCTGCCATCAGCCCAATAAAGCTGTTTGTATCACTCACACCTCCACTACCAATTTTCTGTATTTTTGTGTCTGGGAAGCAGGACAGAATTCTTGGTCGAACATTGCCAGGGTTGAGTCAAGATCCACTGACATTAATGCCTTCTTTTTTTTCTAATCTGCCAGAATGAACTGGCTTAAAGCAGGCAGAATTTATTCCATATTCTTTCTCCTGTTAATGTAGAGATGAGGTAAACACACTACATCACAGCAGAAGGAATTTTACAGCATGTCAGGCTCGCCTGCCACTCCAGTTATGCTTTATTTTACTCTCCAGGAAGCAAAGCAATACAGAATCTCCTGTTTCACCACTGAGGGATCTGGCAGCCATCTGCACAGTTCCAGAGCAGAGAATGACTCATACACGAGATACATAATTCAGATGTTCCAGGGTTGCTTCCATTCTCTTGTGTAAAAGGTGAAAAGCTGTGTCAGCAAGGGGGGCTGCTCAGGAAATTGAGCTCTGTGTCAAGAGACATCTCAGCCAGGATGTGGGTCCTTAGATGAGGATCCAAACAATGCCAGGGGACTGCAAGCCAACAGCACACAATGCTCAACTACCTGAAAGAGCAGATGGCTTAAAGAATTGTTATCTTTTGCTGTAGAATATTCCTAGACCACTCCATATCATCCCTGAGTTTGAGGTGTAAGTGTCCTGGCAGTTCTATGGCGTTTGTGAAGTCAAGATTCGTCACTAGTCCTTCAGATCACTGAAAATTTAAAATGAAATTTAAGCATCAGGCAGTGATGAGAATCCTGCTGTCTGTTCCTAGTCACTTCTTAGGTGTCTCAACAGGATAAAATGCAGAGTAGAGTGACTGTGTTCCAAAAATATGAGTTATTCATATGTGGTAAAAGAGGTAGTGAATTTAAAAAAGCCACAGAAGGGAGTTCTGGAAAGCCTCCTTGCCTCTTCTCTTGGGGGATGAGAGAAGTAGGGATGGGGAACATTGTCACTAAAATAACTGTTCATCTTCTAGAAGTAGCTTTAGCCCTTAGTGACACCAACTACCCACTGTGATTTCCAAGACTGCGGCAGAGGTGAAATAACTATAATTATTTTGCTGTTGTCAGCCCATAGCCTCATAATTCCTATTTTAAACTGGCATTTCATGTTCCAAGTACCGGGAACATAATTTTCTAACCCTTATCAGCTCACAAATCTTCTAGAGTAGAGGAGCCTCGCCTTAAATTCCACCATGGCAGTACTCTAAAATATCCCTGGGTGACTGATTTTGTCAAGTCTAATCATCTTGGATAAGACAGTTGAGATTTCAATTTGCTGAGGCGTGAGCTCTCAACACTCCTGAAGGCTGTGTGTGAGGGCATTGTGTTGACTGCAAAGACTTAGTGATTAAATCACCTTTTTCAGCACCATTTTCAACTTTGCCAGGGAGACTCCCTAATCGGTGATCCATATAATTATTTTTCCATGTAGATTGAATTCAAGATTAATGCTCCAAATATACAGATAGCAGAGTTTAAATATCCTTACATCATAAATATTGCCAGGAGCAAAATGTTCCGATGAGTTTTGTTTGGATATAATGATATAAAAGATGAAGAAATATAAAAATATCGGAAATCAGAAGACTCTGGTGCAACGGAGAAGATATGTTGAGACTTGTGCTTGGTTTCTATTGGACACTTAAAGGTGATGACACCCCTACACCCTAACAATGAGTGCTCTGATCACCGGAGTATTGACCATTCCTACTTCAAGGTTTTCCAAGGAAAGCAAAATTTTATCACAAGTATAATCTATAGTAAGATAACTCCAGGAGGAAAATACAGAGATAATAAATTCAACAGCAAAAAAAGTAAAACATCCAAGACTTTTCCCTGTTCTTTTTTGCTTTTTAACATCTCAATAAAAGAAAGAGCACCTACACAAACAAGGATAGACGTCTCAGTACTGCTAATGCTCCCCAGGATTACACTTGTCCATTTTTATGTCCCAAACAGCTAATTCATCCCTGTGACCAGCAATCATTTTTATCTGTACCTAGATAAAATTTTAATTTGAGAAATGAAAGCCTCTACCTTGGATTCCTCATGCTGTGCAAGATTATCAACCGGTAATCATTGTTTTTCCGGATGCAGTAGGGACTTGACACTGTATATTACTCAATGCTCAGTCTGAGACCATTCACGTTTGATGTGGTTTTAAATGGTGATACCTCTAACACTTCAAATATTCTAATACTTCCCCAGCTCACAGGTATTGAAACAAATCCCACAGAAGGCACGTGCTCATCTTAAGGGATAAAAACACATTAGCTCTGGTCACTAAAACAGTAGAGAAAAGAGTGTGCACTCAAGCTGCTGAGCTGTACCTACAAGTTCTCTACACAAGCTCAGGGATGTCGTCATTATATCCTAAAAATATCCCAAACAACCTGCCTGACACAGGTGGAAGCTTCAGCAGAACAATTATTTAAGCTTATTGGCTCGGTCTTCTAACTTTTATGTGTGCAAAGTAATAATACAATGCCATCAAGTGCAGTTCTAATGTGCCTTGCAATTATGGTACCAAGCACTAATTGCACTGTTATTGTTGGTTTTTATGATGAGAATTCCACCTTTTATTTTTTTCTCTTTAGTTCAAGGGAATAGGAAATCTCACAGAAAACCATGGCTGTAAATTTTAATTGCTGAGCCTTAATCACAAAAAAACCAGTGAGAAAGAGTATTAGTCAAATACAGAGTAGTCAAAAAATTACTCATATCTGTGCAGTTTGCCATAACGACATCTGGGACTGTCAAAACTGGCAGCTGAGACTCTACAAGATGAAACTTTGAAAAATACATACATTCTTTAACTTGAGCTAGGCTTAACAAATCTTCTGCACTTACAATTCCCAGTATTAAAGCCTTTGCTGTAGTTTGTAAGAGAAAATAATCCTCCCAAACCAGGTTAGACCTTCAGCTGACAACACCCTAACAGCTGACAACAGTAACTTAATTTCATTTTTTCTTGTCTTCTAAAAATGCTTGAGAAAACGAAATTTAAAGTCCATTTCCTGCAAACTGTATCAATTTTCTCACAAGGATGGTTTTTGAGGGGCAATCTCTCTGGTACTGCTGGGAATTTCCTGTTTCCAGAGAATTCTGTAATTGAGAGCAGATTATGAAAAAGCCTACCAATGGCTAAAACCAACGACCAAACCCCACAGCAAAGGTGAGGAGCAAACAACAAAAGTGGAGCCGAAAGGGTATAAAGTCAAGCATTACAGTACGACTATAGTTCCTATAAGAGAGATGTTCTCCAGATGGTTTAGTACCGAAGGCAACACAGGATTAATTATATGTATTTTATGCTTCTTCAAGAAGAGAAATTAGGTCCTTCCCTCCTGTTCCTGCCTTTCCTGTTGTCCCAGGAGTCCTGCTCCCTGAACAGTGTTCTCAGCTGAGGAGATGTACGTCACTGGTCTCCCCTCTCACGCATCACTGCGCTACCCTTCCATACAGCACATTACCTTGCCAGCTTCCAACCATTTCCTGACTCATCAAATGCCTTGTCAAGCCTCATAAGTCTCACTAGAAATAAACTACTTAGCACTCATTCAACCTTTATTGCATGAACTGGTTTTTATTTTCTTTAATGACCTGAATTTGGAGAAGCAGAAAGTCTTGCTGTTGCAGTAGACTTCATTTCTCTTACACATTTTACAGGTAAGATGTGATTAATTGCTGGAACAGTTCTACATAAAACTTCTAAGAAACTGGAAACAAATATTAGTATTATAACCACAATATTCAGGACAAAAATGTCTTAAGGAATTTTTTTTAATTAATGGCTTGTCAAAAGTCCTGATTTTTTTCCAGTTTTTATACTGTAAAAGAAAAATGCTTATGCATTCAAATATTTGTCACTGTTAGTCATACAGATGTAGGCTGTTTTTAATAGCAGAGTCATAGAATCACAGAATGGTGGGTTGAAAGGGACCTTAAAACTCATCTCATCCCACTCCCTGCCATGGGGTCTCTCACAGACACTTATCTCTTACATACAATTTTTTGCAATGCTTAAAGTTTGCTTGTGAGACAAACCACACTCTTGATTTGAATTGGCACATAACCTTAAAATGATATCTATATTCAGCTGCTTATGAAGGGTGAATTGAAATCCAGGTGTACTAAAGAACACCTGAAGTTTCTAAGAAAAACGATCAAACAACTTATTTTTATTCATTCCTAGATAACTTCCCTGATGTTTCTAACCCAACGTGGTGCTATATTCTTGGGGTTTTTTAACTTTAGCCCCTATGAATATTGTATAATAAAAAAAAATTAAGATGTATTAGGATCTACTTTGAGGTTTTATTTAAACTTCTACATTTCCTCTGCTTCTTCAATGTGCAAATTTAAGAGTAAACCAAAGGCTTGAATTTTCAAAGACGTGAAGTCACATAATTCTGTATCACAGCATGACAGAAATCACACAAAGATCAGAAGAAAACCACAAAAGAACTGATCTGAAGGAACAAAGTTTCCAACCTCAGCAGTATTTTACATTACAAGACAGGACATTACTAATATGTCACAGGTGAAGTGCAGGTGAAGAATTCAGGTTGGAGGGTTAATAACATCATTTCCACACCATATTAGGCAACCTTGGCCAGCTTCAGCTGCGCTTGTAGAGCCAGGAGAGGTCAAGTATTTCAGTTTTTACAAATAATGAAACAACCCCTGAACACTTCTCTTTCTTCGCCTACATGGGAATTCATAACTGAAAGGATGGAGTATTTCTTAAGGCTCCCTGGGATATTGTGAAAATACCAAACTGTATCAAATATTTCACCTTCTCTTGTCTCGTGGCCAATACACTTCCAGGTAAGGACCTTTGCATCTGAAGACATATTTCCTTGTACTACAAGTGATTAGGAAAAAATATAATCTGCCTCGTGCTACATCTTTCAAAGGATCCAGAGAAAGTCTGAAAACATTTTGCAATGTCATTGGTGTAAAATAGGCCATAAAGGGACACCTTCCAGGCACAGAAACTGAGTTTGTGGCAACACTAGGGGTGGGAACCCTTCCTTTAAGATGAGAGGCGCAAGGCTTGGAGAACTGGATTTAGTTTAGTGATCCTTGTATGGTCCCAGCTCTTCTCAGGGGCTAGGCCTACTGACCCTGAGAGTAAAGCAACAGCTCAGAGACCAGACACCTCTTCTCCTGCCCAAGTTCTGCTACAGACCATGACTTCCAACCTCCATTTCCTATGCCACAGCCTTCTCACCTGGAGAAAAATTAATTTACTACCCTTAAATGCCACATTACCAAATGATCACATCAAATTCTCCAAAGCAAATAAAACTAATCTCATAGTTAACTTGAGAATTACTGCTTTTAGCCTGATGATTAAAGCCTGCAGGGTCAGAATGGGAAATGCTCTAGCTCCCTTCTCTGCAGACAACAGGGAGTTTTAGCCACACTCTTATTAGTTTCCAGATATTTATTCTGCATTTCTAAGAAAAAAATTTAAAAATGTGCGTATTAAATGCCTGGGCTTCAATGGACCACAGTCAAATTTCAAGCTCTGTGAATCTCTGCACAATTTCTACCTATTTTAATTCAAAAGGATTTTATTAGGTCACCGGAAATTCCATTTACATCAGCTGTAAAATGCTGAGGGACTACACTGGGGAAGAGCTGCAAAGACCTTGAGGACAAGAGTTGGACTCCAGTGATCCTTGAGGGTCCCTTCCAACTCAGGGTATTCTAAGTACGTTGAAAGCCAAACATGTTACAAGGTCTCTGCATTTTAACAAGAAAGAGCTTAAGTTGAATCATTTTAACACACTTACTGGGTCACTGCTAACCAACTGTAGCAAAATAATGTCAAGATTCACATTTGAAATTGTTGGATAAAAAGGTAAATTGAAATAATCCCTTTCTATCACCTTTATTCTAACATGGCACATGGAAGATGAACACAGTACGAAATGCTGGGTATGAAAAGTGAGGCATATGTAAAATAATTGTTCAATCAAAATAAACAAACCATGTTGTTTTGCTGAACAACTCCAGCAGTCATGGTGGGGTTTTCTGCTATCTGATGCCATGGCAACAATAATCCATTTAAAAAATGGTAGTAAAGTGATATATTATCATGACAGCTGTGTTAAATGTCTGCCTCTCCTGTGCTGTGCTCCTGGCTTTAAACAACAATGTTAAGATGTTTTTTAACCAAGTTTTCAAGTTGAAAATAACATGGTGTCAAAATATTTTTCCGAACCAATCAGCACTATTGAAAAACACCACTGAGCTTTGCATTTCCATGACAACTCGTCTCAAATGTTACAAAACTGCACCAAATTTCCTTACAAAAAGGGTTCTTACAAAAAAAAAGGTTCATCTAACTTACTGTACTACACAAACCTACTTCTGTAATGTGTGCTCCCAACAAAAACTGCAGTGGTGATGTTGAGCTTTTCCAGATTTCTGTTTCTTGCAGGAACTTCTCATAATTGGTAGGGGCAGCATATATCTTGTTTTTTCTCTATTTTAACAAAACATAGTTTAGCTGTCAATCATTGATTACAAAGTAGCTGCAAAATCTATAAAAACACCACCAAGCAAAGCAGAGGCAGGTTTGGCCTGGATGGACAACTATACAGGTAAAACTGTATTAAAAAACTAAACCAAAAAAACCCAAACTCTAGTTTTCTTGTGTTTGGCCCTCTGAAACTACCGTTGACAGCTGAGAAACACACCATCATTGCTTCTTCAAAAGACAGCTCATCTTGTGATTTTCCAGTGATTTGTGTGTTTAAAGGAAATAATCCCCTTAATATACTGGCAGAGATGCCTTATCAAACACAGGCTGCCGTGGGATTAACGATTTATTATCAAATATAGAATCGCTCAGATTAGTGGCATAGTGTGATTAGTGGAATAAACATCATCAAAGTATTATAAACCCCAAACTAAATTTCATTTGTAGTGGATTTGCAAATAACCAATTACAATTTACAATCCATTTACAATGGATTACTGTGTACTTTGAGGGGGTTTTTTGTTAACAGACAGAGAGGAAAAAAATATTGGCTTTCCAGTACTACCCCACCTACCCTCTTAAGGCACACAGTAAAATAATAATGACAGTGCTTAAAGTAGGTGTCCTTTGACAATTAACTTGAACTTCTAATAGACCAGTAGTATTCTGTTCCAGTAACTCTATATGAATGTTCAGGAATGTGAGAACTACAAAAGGAATTAGAAAAAGGGAGTTCATAACCTGTATGGAATCAAGTGGAAAGGCAAAGATTTAGAATAATGATTAACTTTTATATGGTTATAGAATATTCTTATAACTCACCTTTCTGCAAATGTGACTTTCTTTTGATTAGAAAAAAATAAAATTTTGATGTCACTAATAAATGGGTTCAAAGTTGGTCACAGTCTTGGTTTTAATTGTTTGACATAACCCAAACTGGTACTTCATTGCAATATGGAGATCAAATCAAAAACAGATGTCAAAGAGTTGCCACATACGTGACTCTTCATTAATAGACTTTATTACATCTGTCATTCTTGTGACCTCCACTATAAACATTAAAGAAGACTATTTCTCATGACTAAAATAGAATGAGAAAACTCTGAATTTGTGAGCTTTATCCAGAGGTTCATTTCATGGCTGGTATTGCTCTGAGGACAGTCATCAATCTTTCTATGAGAGTGCCTTTAGGAAGTGATGGTTACATTTCACTCTGGCAAGGAAGGAAACTCTGCAGAAGATTGTATCAAACCCTGCCCTCCTTGCAAATGATCCCAAATGATTTCTGTGTAAATCATTAAATGAAAAGAGATTCCCAAATCCTCACATTTGAGTGATTTGTCTGCCTAGTTGGCAAGCTCCAGTGAAAGACAATTGCATGGCACAGAACAGGGTTCCATAAGCCTGCTGTGATCAATCTAAATGAAGTATGAAACCTAAAATGTTTCTCTGCATTGATTTCACTACATCTGGCAATAATCATTCCAGCCTCCTTGATTGACTCTTCAAATTACTGCACACATTTTTCAGAGTGACATGTCTATACCATCAAATGAGTTCTGGCACAAAGCACTTGTTATTAAATATCCTTCAAAAAGTGACATTAAATCCTCATAAAAAATTACCAGATGAGACATATTCAGGTTCTGAGTGATAGAAAACGGCAACAAATAACCCCCACAAAGAATGAGGAATTCTGAGGCAATGACACTATTTTATAAGGATAAAAGGAGGAATCTGCTATTGCACTCTGGCTTGCCATTAAGCTGGCTGCTGAATCAGCCCCTCTGACAGATGTGTACAAGGCCCTGGTACTCGCTCTTGCCAATAGTGTTATAAACTTATTAAGAAATAGCATTAATTAATTTCTTTTTAAGACTTATGGTGCACAAACAGTTCATTATTTACCAAGCAATTAACCACCAAAGCAGCCACTGTGAGTTAGGTGAGTGTAAATGTATGTGCTCCACAGATGGAAGGGGCTGGTAAAGACACCCAACAGCAGCACCTGAGAATGTTGAACTTCACTTCAAAACTCCTCAAAACCGCCCAAAAATGAAAGGGCGGCAGTGACAACAGTTTGCAAGTTTTGCCTTTTCCCCTAACTCTTGCAAGTGTCTTGGCTGTTTAATGTGTATGAATTCTCCATGTTGAGATGCAAAAGCAACCTCACCCACTCCAACACATGAAATCAGCAAAGTCAAGCGTCAACAACCACCTTTGAGAGTTTTTGCATCGCTCACACAATAGGAGGCAGTTTCCATTTGGGTGTTTGAAAGTTTAGCCAATAGCTTATGAAAAGCTTTGTAAGAAATCAAAATATTTTGGGATTTAAAAATCCCAAACAAACAAAATATCCCAGATACTGCAGCAAGCAGTACCAGTCCATCACAATTAAAAAACACAAAAAACCAAAAAACAATTTTTTGATAATTCCTGGGATTCGAGGATTTTTATTTTGCGGGGGAACTGAACTAAAGTTTTCCCAACATGCTTCAATCAATTAATTCATTTTACTGGGTTAATGATTTCAACAACAAAAACATCATCCTCTGAACCTCCTATGGCACCCATGGCACCTCCTCTCTGCCTGTGCTGCCAACAACAAACATGTTGTTTGGTTTATTAATGTTACCTGAAGCAATCTGTTGGCCTCACTGCCTCCGGCAAGCGGGCAGCCAAATTCACAAGAGTAATAATTATTTTAATGCAGTTCTTTGCTTTGGATCTCCATTTTAGTAACTGCCTCCCCACAAACTCTGAGAGATTAATTTAACTCACTAGCTGAATATTATAAAAAGGAAGAAAATTAATAAGACCAATATCTTTTCTCAACCTTTACAAGATACATAAACAAAGAAAAAACTTTATTAAGCTTCTATATATGCGGCCATTTAATTTTCTTTTACATTCCTCTAATGACTAAAACATAAAATCCCACCTGTACCTTTGCCAAGCCATTAAGACAAATTAAAGAGGGAGGGACACATTTTCTAGGAGACAGTTTAATATATTCCCAACTTTGCCCTACACAAGACTTGCACCACCTTACCACAATTACTCTTTGGGATAAAACAGGAGCAGAAGGAAGGGATAAGTTTTGGGGGGTTTTGGCAAATTTTTGTTATCACTTTGGCCAGACAATCTGGTCTTTACCCACCAGGATTATATTTCTAACATAATAATTAATTTTCAGAGTTACAACCACACAGACACTAAAGGTAAAGTCAAATTCCCCCTTAAAAATTGTATACAGGGCTGCATTCACTGCTCTCTGGGTTTGGCAAAGGGCTTGGAAGGAACACCCGCTCCAGTTCCTGCCCAACATCATCACCTTGGAGCTGCCCCGTGAAACTTTTGGAGCAGAGATACGGATTCACACATGGAACAGGCTGCAATGAGCTCAATGCAGAAACAAATGTTTGGCACTGAGAGATAATGACTGTGTCGGGTTTTGTGCAAATTAAGCACTTCTCAGAGGTAAGACTGCAATTGTAGAGAACTCAAAGATGCTCATGAATAAAAATCACTTGCTGGACTTTGGTCTGGGCTAATCACTGGCTCTCTGGAGAGGCGCCAGCAGAAGAGGCAGGAAGTCTTCTGGAATATCATATATTAAGCATCTTCAACATTTTAAACTCAAAATATTTTTAATCCCATGTGCAGGCTCAGATCCATCAAGTCTCTCTCAAACCTTTAAATAAGGCCAAGCAATTGAGAGAAAACAGCTTCAATTAGAGCAATTTTTGTAGGCAAGTTATAAATCTCTGAAACCAGGGGTTTAGAATAGCAACACCGACATAACTGTAATACAGCTTCACTAAGATAAATCAGTCGCTTGTCCTGTAAGTCACGTTCCATAAATCAGAAATTTGGAATGTAAATCTCGGCACTTGTTCATAAATCAGCAACACTGATCAACACTAGAAACAATATTTTGGCTGTAAATCATATTTGGCAAATATATTCCCCTGTTAGCTCATTTAAAAATGGTTTAAAGATGTATTTCGGTGTCCTAAATGTGCCTGGTGTAACTGGTGGTATTTATTGCCCAGCTTAATGCTACAGGTCCTCTCTTCCCATCTTTAAAAACGACCAAACAGAAAAAAACCTGTAAAATGGAATTTCCAATTTGTAAAAATTCCTACTACAGTGAGAATGTCACTTTCTAGACAACGCTTCTTCCTAGTAGACACATTTAATGTGATATTTCTAAGTGAAAGCTGTTTATCTCTTCGGTGCAATCAGTAAACAAACACATGCACATGTTCATTTAGGACATTTTTAAACATTTGATTTGTTTACTGAGCTCAGAAAGGGTCATCAGGTTTCAAGTTTAACTTCTCTCCAGTCTTTGATAAGCACGAAAAATGAGGGAAAAGCTATTTGTTGTCCCTTTTCAAAGAAATTATTACTGAAAAATACCACTCTACATCAGTAAATAACAATGGAGAATGAAATAAGTTTATGTTCCTTCCTAGATTTATTTATTGTCTCTACTATGAACCAGTGCATACACTGAGAATTGAACTGTTTTCACCTTCACAAATCACACCTAATTCTGTCATTTCTGTGGATGTCAGATGGAGATTTCTCCTTCAGAAATACTTGATTTCCAAAAGGCCTGATATCACTACAGGAAATCATGCACCACAAGATTTTCTGTTCTTAAAGCTGCTGTTTCTCCAGTGGAAAGGGACAGCACACATGAGCTGACCTGGTAAAGGAGCCAAATTACAAACACAACTCATCTTCTCTCCAACGATGTACAATTCTGGGGGCTAAAATGAGAAAAGAGACTAATTCCAGTAAAACCACACCCCCCAGCTCTCCCGAGAGCTTCAGAGACACAGAGTGGGTTTCCAGGAATGACAAACTGTTCGCCCTTGAAGAGTATCCTCCAGCCATGCCCGCCACTGCCTTTCCCAGGGCACTGCAGATGGAACTAAACGAGCAAATAAAGGGCAAGGGGGGAATCTGTGGAGACATTAATCTTAATAACATGGGTTTGTGCAGTCAACCAACAACTGGGAACGCCTGATATATTCCTTTTGCTCCAGTATCTTCTTCAGGGGTCTCCTGTACAAGGCTGTGTTGGGCATAATATTTCACCTCAGTTATCAGAAATGAGGAATTTAGGCAGTACATTGCAGCTCCCTCCCCCAAATCAGCGTAGGTTTGAAAGAAAAGACTTGTGTGGCATTACGGACTGTGAATTACAGAACTCATTTATCCAGAAAACTAATGCACAAAATAGATAAATTAACTGGAATATCATGTAGAGTCCCTGTGTAACTACAAGTTCCGATAGAACTGATATGACATGCCCAAATTGCATTTTTCAGCGGTGAACTAATACAGTATGTTCCGCTAAAAGAAAAAAGAAAAGCCTTTATTTTTCTCCCCAGTGATTTTCAGATATGTGGATGAGATTCTAGTATTTGGGATGTGTTTGTAAGAACACTCTTACATAACATGGATTATGCCTGAATGATTCTTCTTCACAAATAAACGAAAAAAGGAGCAAATTTAGTGTAAAGCTTGCCATGCTTCACTGGAATGATTATGAAATATCTACATTTTACCTTCACAATAAACAAATTCAATCACAAAGTCTGTAATCTGACAGGTGCCTATTACTTGCCAATAAATATTTTTCTCTGATTTTGCTGGAATGCCTTTCTGGTGCACAGTCTTATGGAACACGTAGGTGGAGAGATGTGGAAAAGAAACAAGAAAACAAATGGTTAATAGCTTAGGTTCAAACAAAATTTAGTGGCAATTTAGCAGTTGTTGTCTTTGAGATATTTACAATTATTTTGAAATCTGATTAAAATCTCTGTCCAGCAATACATTTTAAACCACAGCTTTTTGGAAGTCAGATATTCCCTTTCCCCCCCCATTTCTCCATGGCTTTTCTGTGCAGGATACATTAGATTTTTAAAATACAAACCATATAAACAGACAAGAATTGGTGAGCCTTATTCTCAAAGTTCAATATTAAATTGTAAATAAAACTCTGAGGCAGATGCAACTCATCTCCTTCTCTGCATGTAAAGTGGGCTAGATAAACATGGGTAAATGTTATGTATTTCAAAACACACAAAGTTTAATCAAATTAAAGCTCTGTTTCACATTCTTTGGCTTTACTTCCAAGGAAATGTTCCTACTCTAACTAGCTATGTATTTATTTTAATATACAACACTGCAAAATATCATCTTACTTCTGTTATTTGCCTGAAGGAAATTCATTTCAAATATGAAACTTTTACAGAATATTTACTGTTCAAGTATTGAAGCTTTTATTAAATGGGGCCAGAGAGGATGCCAAGGGATTTAAAGAGAAAATTAATAACAACCATTGCTAATTTAGGCTTATGCACTACTTTATTGCAAAAGCAAGAATGAAGATGGGAAACCAGGGATAATCCAATTGATACTAAACATTTTGAACCTATTAAATGTACTTGAAATAAAAAAAAAAGAAAATACTAAACAGCTACAATATGACACGAATCCATAAGCGATAGCATAAAAATTTAAACTTTTCCTTTTCAATTTATGTGTGAAAGCAGTGGGCAGATAAAACTTCCTCACTTTCACAGGATCTACATTAGTTTCAGTGCGATCAAAAAACAACTGTAATTCAATAAAGGTCAAAAACTAGATTTCAATTCACAAGTGTCTTAAGTCAGAACACAGGAAAAAAGAGAAGGGCATGAGAATTCAGGGTGAAATCCTCCAATCCAACCTCTCAGTCAAAGCAGGGCCAACTCATGGGCAGATGAAGTTGCTCAGAGGTTTATCCAGTCCTGTTTTGAAACCTCCAAGAAAGGGGAGAAGTCTGTTCTGATGTTGGATTGTACTCATCATACAAGATGTTTTCCTTAATTCCCATCAGAGACACAACCACAGTAACACAGAAAAAAAGAATTCTAAATTTCTATAGATACAATTCATTTAAACTTTCTGTCAGGGTGGGAAACAAGTCTGGTTTCATTTCACCACTGGAAATGGATGGTTCAGACATTCCAAATGTGTTTTATAGGTACCCCTGGAGAGCAGGGCTGCTTCAAATCTTTATTGTCTCGTACCTCTTGTCCCAATTTTACCTCCCTGCACCAATTCTTGACCTGCCTTAAAGTCAAACCCCTCCCTCTATCAGAGAGAGAGTTAAATCCTTCCCTTGAGTTCTCACACTTGAAACTCTCTCATGTTTCACAACAGGCAGAGAAGCAAGGAGGAGTTCTGCAGGACTGGAAGGGGCTTAATAGAGAATGATTTTTAAGTAATTTACTCTTCACATACTCTTACAGGACATGTGTGTGATGAAATGGTCAAAGATGTATTAGTAAATTTGCATGACTTTGTACAGGAACAGCAGAGAACATGTCCCTGCACTAAATAAATTTGAGAGCAAACTTCAAGGTCTTTCAGCAAACCCATGACATTTTCTCTCTACGAATCACAATATCACGGCCCTGTAACACCATAAAATACCTGAAAATGATGTGGTTTCTAAATTCTCAGAATTACACATCTATCCTATCATCCTCAAATATATTAAGCTAGAACACCTGAAAGTGGTGATTCTTAATTATTATGGAAACTAATAAAAACACATATTACCTTATTTTTTTCCCTTGTATTCTGTACAAAGTTTTTCTTCTGATGGAAAAATGACAAAATTCCTGCAGACTCATTGCCATAAAAAATATTCAGTTGGAAGTTGGAAACTCATCACTAAGTCAGCAAATCTTTGCAACAATTAAAGTTGCAGCAAAAAATTATTGCATGTGTTTTTTGCTATTTATAGTAGCAAATATGTAGCATAATATAGTTAAAGACAACACAGAATAAATATAAATAGATTACCATCATCTTAAGCCTATACAATGTTGAAGGGAGCACCAAGTTAACTTTGCGTTAAAATTCTTTATGGAAGAGATAAATCTTAGGTATTGAAAACCAGAACTGTGAGTTTTATGACGAAGCTCTATAAAGTTAACTGCAATACATGACAATTAACTACATTAATTTTTAATGGTTCAAATGACCATTAGCTGGAATTATGTTTGAAGCATTAATGAAAGAAGAAAAGACGCCCCAAGCAGTAAGAAAAAGAGGAACTGAGACCTCTAGGGTTATAAAGAGTGCTAAGAGCTGCTCTGAGCTTATTTTGTAAAAGCAAAGTTGTATGGCACTGCAAGCCACTGTAGTGTTGGCACAAAAATCTGTTATTGGAGGCCTCTGATCTGTAAAAATCTCAATTCCTACACTGGTTCAAAGAATCTTTTTTTTGTTATGCAAAAGACAGGTTGTAATTGTTCCCATCTTATATAAAACACACCATTGGGTCCCAAGTCTTTCCCATTCATCTTTTCAACTATCATCTCAGTTTTCTTTTCTTAGAAGGAAAAGTCATTGAATTTGCAGTTGCTGTCCAGGAAACAATCTCTGAGTCATCCCGGGCAGTCTGCAGCTCTGCCTCCGCTCCCTGCACCACTCTGACACTGCTTTCAACAAAGTCTCTAATTACATCTCACTGCTTATTTCAGAATCAATACTTGTTTTATCCTAAACCCTAACCTGTCAGCCACTTCTGACACCCATCAGCCACTTCCTTTTCATGATATCTTGTCATCATGAATGTCTGTTTCTATCCTCCGCGGATATTCTCCAAGCATTCCCACTCCCGTTTCCGGAGGGCAACGAATAAAAGTCTGGATTTCATTTCTGTCCAGGGAGGAAGGATTACTCCTTCCTCAGGATAAGCTCTCAAAATAATTCTCTGCTTCTTATGCCTATTACAGCTTCAAAATCACACCCTTGTGCTCAAACCCCTACATGTCTGCATCACACTCAGTTACCTGCATTTGTCTTTACCTACATAAAAAAACAACCTTGAAGTCTCTGATGAAAGTTCGTGGATGTCCAGTCAAAAGAACACCCTCAGCTTTTCTAAATTGGAGTTTTCATTGTTCCTCAAAGATTGCCCAAATCCTTAACCTTCTGTGGTCGTTGTGGTTTCTCTCACTGCTCCTCAACCTGTTCCACAGACCCAGAGCATGACCAATTTATCTTTACAGCCCCATTTTCTCACCATTTGTGGAGCTTCATTGATGCTTTTTTCTAAGGTACTAGATACACACCTATCTTCACTATAAGTCTTTCAGAGTAGGAAGCCCACTAAAATGGGGAATATTGAGGAGGATAAAATTATCCTCACCTTGTTGCTCTGTGGAGAGATCAAGTTCCAGCAGAAATATCACTTTTTACACAGAGGGATCACTGACCTTTCAAAAGATCAGCACATTCTCTCATTTTTCCTTCCTCTTGATTAAATGGCAGAAGGGTAATTTTTTCTTGGTAATAAAAAAAATCATAGTAATGCATAAAAGCACATAATACAGTGGAGGCAGGTAGTTCTCTGCTAAAATGTAGGGGAAAAAGCCAGACCCAAAAAATACAAATGAATGTCCAGCACCAAAGAGATCTGATCTGTCCAGCAAGTGATAGTACCAAACACTGAAGAAAATCTAAAAAGTAAAATTAAAAAACTTTTTGCCAGTGTTCCGTGTCCTCCAAAAAGTTCCTGTGACAAATTTTAAGCTAAAACAGATAACACAAGCAAACATACTCAGAGAAGATTGGTAACTTATTTCCTAAAAATAATGTGTGCCAATTCTGGCCATGTTTGCACTAACAGTTACACAAGAAATTCATATTTCTACAAAAATAACGCAAAATTTTGTTCTTTTTCTGATTAAAATTTTTCAGACAACAGCCTTTGCAAGTATAAACTTGCCTTCTTTGATGATCTTCTAGTATTCGACTGTGTGCAGATGCCAAGTTACAATGGGTGGGATCATATATTAATTGGAGGTATTTCCAGCTCAGATCATGAATCAAAACACTGGCACTCTATAATGAGAGATCAATAGTGTTTTTGGAGAAAGACCCTATAGAATTTTATAAATCATGAGCATTTAGTGGAAAGTGCAGACAGCAGAGAACAAATTACATTTTCTCCAGAGGGGTCTTTAAAGCCACACCTCAATTGTGATAAATGTAGTAGGATAGAAAAGACTACAAATGTTAAAATGCTGTGCAGCATGATGTGTTCTAACATTTGAAGTGAGTTTACTTTTTCTCTGTTTAATGGTTAAGCAATCCTTTCATCAAGATATTTCCTCCTGTCACAGCAGCAGTGGGCCGTAGCCAGCATTTCTCAAGATTTTACAGGTGGCAGCAAACCAGAAGAATTTCTTTCTTTTTGTCCAAAGGGTCGGGATATTTCAACATATTTTCTTTTTTTTTTTCTGAAATGCACTTATTCATCTTCACCAAATCATTACACCTTACTCTTAAGTAATTAGGAAATAGTCTTCAGCTAAGACACCATCTGTGAGCCACAGAAATAGCTTTAATTACTGAGCTTAACTTCCTGCTCAGGCCCTGGGCCAGCTGTCAGGTCCAGCAGGGTGCTGGGCACCACCTCTGAGGGCTGGGAGTGGAGGCTGAACATACTCCTGGTTTCAAAACCACAGCCCTCTGCCACCAGGAGGTGTTTGGGATGACCATCCACCCATTGCAAAAACCTCATCCTTTCTGCCTCCCTGACCTCATCTCCCTTGGCTTTATACAAAAGAATCAAGACTTGAGCTTCTTCTGATCCCTTTTCTCTGCTCTCAACTAATGGTAAAATGTTCCAGTGATGGAGAATGGGACAGAAAGAGCAGGGCTCAGAAGAATTAGGGATAGAAGGATCAGCTCAATTACTTCTTCGAAGAGAGAAAGCTCTAGCAGTAGTTAATCATTAATCTTGAAATTATCCCTTCCATCATGAACACTATTAGGAAGCTTTTCAGAACACCCGGGTGTAACCCAAAACTAGAAAGCGAAGTCTGAGCCTCCAACCTAGTCAGCTATGCCTGGCTTAAGGATTTTTCCTTGAGTGTTTCCCATACAGACATCCCAACATACCAGTAGCACTCACTCTTACATCTATTAGTCTTGGTGATGGTCCAAAAACTTATGTGTTCAAGAGGGAAGAGAACAGATGGGAAACAAAAAGGCTTTTCTACCATTTCAGTGTCTGATTAAAAAACCGTCAATTATTAGTCTAAGAGTTTCTTCCTGTTCCCTACCACTCACTCTTTTTTTATTACTCTAGCAATTTAAGAATGTGTTAAAAGGGACAGGCCATTTGGTAATTACTGCATGAGATCACTAGTTGGTTTCCAGGCCAGTGTGTTTTGTCTCTCCCTCTCTGCCTGCACTTGCCTCTGCCCAGGAATCCTGGCTCACATTGATCAAAGCCAGACTTGTTATCTGTGCAGAACTTAATACCAGACCACTGACCTCCAGGACACTCTTTATGAGTTCATGTTTTCAAATGGCATTTGGAAAGAACTAGATGTTCTCTTGGAGCACAGTTTTATTGCACAAGGTTTAGTGGGTTATGTGAGGCATGCACGTTTACTAGAGTTGGTTTTGAGAGTACATTGTCAATCCAGTCTGGAGTGCCTTGCTATTCTAAACACCATCAAGGGGGTTTGGAGGAAATAATGGGTGCCTTTCTATGCCAGCACAAATCAAGGCAAATAATGAATGAAAAGAACATTCCACTTGATAGAGGTGACAGTCTTTATACTCTTCACATCAACTGCAACTCAGGAAAATATGAATGCAAAGACTAACTCTGTGTCTAATGCATCCAGAAGATTTAAGAAGGGAAAAGAACACCGGTAACCAATAAACAAGATTTACCTGCTCAGTGTATGGCAGTGTTATTTATGCACATCTGTGTTTAGAAGCAATAGGGAACATGGAATCCTTTTTCTGGTTCTGTCAAGGTCATAACAGGCATTATCCTCTAGACAGTAGTAGCCCAAAGTCATGCAGTTAGCTTTAAGTTATTGCAACACATGGATGTTAATTCATCTAAATGAACACCTCTTCATTTTGATTTATTTCTGGAGGGGACTTCGCCAACTTGGAGGCTGCAGCAAGTCAATAAATTTCATCAGTTATAATCTCTTGGCATGGGCTGAAAAGAAAAACTGACAAAACAGAGTCAGCAATGTGAAGGTGTTAAGCCAGTCTCAAAAATGTGCCCATCACTGACTCTCTCATGTACAAAGATTCAAACACAGTTCAGCAGTTAGGAATTTTGATATCTGCTTTGCCAGCCAGTGCAAATCATGGGACCTTTTACTCTCCTTACATTTCTGAAAACATAAGACAGATACAAAATTCAGCAAGGCAATGAACTTCAAAATAATTTAAGCCTGGAATCAGTGTTTTATAGCTCTCTATATTTACACAGGAAGGTAGATATGTATATAAGCACACACACTTAGCAATGAAAATATTCAAGTGAATAGTTTTAGTTTGCTTATATGATGTCCCTTTTCTTTAAAGAATAAATGAAATTTTACACAATGAACAATAGGAATTTACTCGGGAGTTTCTGGTCACATATTGACAAACACAACTTCCTTATTTTGCAGTTTTCTGTTTTAACAATTGCTGTCAAAAAAGGACAAAAAGTCTCACTGTGGGTGACCATGAGCTGAACACTCTGGTTACTTATCCAAATATTTTGCTCAGTCATGGCTCCATTTGCTCAGCCTGTTTTGTTCAGGATCTCTCTGGGTTGAAGTCTCGCATGATTCCCCCACCCAGGCAAACACAATTTCTCAAGCTGGCAACAGTGCTCAGAGCTATTGTGGATACTCATGAGACCCAAATGTTTGTCATGTTCTCCTATTATAGCAAAGAAAATTGAAAGACATCTTCAGTAGATAAAATAAGCAAGAACAGATGTGACAGCACCAAGTTCAATGACGAAGTTCAGGTTTGAAAGAACTGCAGGCTCAGGGTCCCAAACCCCTTAAATTCCAGCTATTACAATGAACTAACTTTTCTGATTCTATTTCCTAAGCAAACAGAACACATTCATACAACACTGCAGATGAAACTCCAACAGAGAAATCCATAAAAGATACTAGAGCAGGATATCAATAGAGACCTTCATCATTTATAGTATCATAACGTTTATCCATGTCCTGACCAAAAAAAAAAAATTCACTTCACTCTTCATTAAGTACCAACAGTCTAATAATGTATTTGACTATTAAAGTACTAGTACTCAAGCAGGTAGCATGAGGATATCTTAGACAGCTCAGTGGAAACGGAGGCAAGTTATTTCAAGAGATCATGGCTTGCTCGTGATACAAAACCACTGTTCTTTAGGACTGTCGTACTCAGCAAAACAGGAAATCACATTTGTTTAATGGAAAAGGAGTAGAAAAGGCCGTAAGAAAGCGGTAGGAGAGTGTCTTCATTAATGCTGTTATTACCAGAACAGTACTCAAAAGAATTCGGGGAATTTATTCAATTAGGTCCTGAATAACATAGTTTAGAAGAACACACTCATGTACAAAACCCCCCATGATTACATATTTTTGAAGAGAAGCAACATGAACTAAAAAATGCTCAGGAAATTTGTTATTACATTGATTTTGATACCTGTTATTTGTTTTATCATCCTGAAGAACCTGCAGGACAGAATAACATAGGAAAGGGTAGAACGGAAATTAAACAGTTATGCTGATGGGCAATAAAATTCTATGTGGGGGACTAAAACTCTATTATTGCACAGAACAAAAATGTTGTTTAACCTAAACTACAACAACAGCCCTTGCATATCTCACCCCTTCAATATAAATCAGGTCTAAAAGGTCGTCTTATTCTGTCCTCAGCAAGGGCCAGACTCTTTGCTCCTTTAAAGTGCTTTACATTCACTTTAATTACTTTGTTCTACTAAGTACCACTGTATTTCAAACCAACAGCAATAAAATAAAATAAATAAATAAAAACCCCACACACAACCTACTGAGATTATTTACTTACTAGATCATTTTCAAGTTCCTAAGGTTGAAAAATCACTTGCAAATGAAGGTTTACAAATCCTTTTCTTAGCACCCAAATCAGAAATTCTGTCTCTACTAGCCACAGTGATTTATCAATGGAAACAAGGTCTTGTAAATAAAGACAACACAGTTTTCCCCTGCCTGATTTCCCTTTCTTTCTCTTGTTCCAAGCAGCTCAATAACACATAGACCCTGGGAAGAGTATCTGGAAATTTTTCTGTAATTTCGTGATAAGGTTTTGGTTCTATAAGCTGAATAAGTACCATTACTGCTATTCCAGGCCAAGTCTTCCAACATTTTAGAAAGCACTGAGTGTACAAAGGGAAAGTTTCACCTCTCAAATCAAATTTCAAAGCTGTATCTATTAAGTGCTGAGTGTCTCTCATTCCTGAGTGCAGCAAAATTCAACAAAATCTTTGTGGCTTCATATTAATAATGGAAAGAAAATAAACAGTCTCCAATGAGTAGCACATCTACATAATACATTATTTTGGGAGACATTTTATCACTTAAAACTCTGAGAAAAAAAGCAAAGACGTTTTAGCATGTGGAAGGAATAGATGCATAATATGCATCTGGCATCCAGAAGAGTTACTCTATAGTAACTGTTATGTTGAGACTTAAAAAAATTATCTACTTAGAAGTAACCCAGTAATTATACATACATATTTAGGTTGGACATTTAACTTTCAAGTTAATTACGAGCAAAAAAATTAACCTGAGGTGCCAGCAGAATATTAAAAAAAATCCTGATGTATTAGCAACACAAAGCAGAGCAGTCTGCTTCAAGGTTCAGATCAATTTAATTTTTTAATCACTCTCACACATTCATACTATTATTGATACTCATAACATATTCATCCCAAGATGCATCAATGAATCTGCCAGATACTGTAATTTTGGTGTAGTACCTTGAGAAGAAGTGAGATATATTTACTTAAAAAGGTATGTGGTAAATAAACCATTCAGCAGTTTATCTGCTCTGATATGGATGGTGAGTAGCTCTGGCAATATGGTAACTGGATGTTAAATGCTCTATACAATTCTTGAACCACTGGAGTTGTTTCTGAACACAAACACACACAAATTCACTGAGTATTGGCTCTAAAGCTCCTGAAATTAAACATTTTCATCTGTCTTTCAATGAGTTCCTGCAATTCATAAGCATCTTCAACATTTTATCTGTCTCTCAGAGCAACATAGTCCCCCTCCAGCCCACTGACCCCACCTGACTGAGGGACAGCTCAGGATCTTTTCTTCATTTGTCAATGGAGCAGGAGATAAAAGACTTGTACCTTGTACAAACACTAGTCCCATTGTCCACTAACAAAACCTCTCAACTTTGTAACGTGCTTTTTCTACCATTCTTTCTCCAAAAATTCACTTTGAAAGAAAAAACTAAGATGTGTTTATGGTTTAAACATAATACTTGTCATAAAGGTTCTAAGTAAAGGCTTGAAAGTTGTTTAATTTTTCAGCAGAGGTACCATCAGTTTGGCAGAGATCTGAGATGTGATTCTAATCTTCTTACAAAAATTTTTGATCTCCCAAAGGGGACATAACTAAACGCTTGAAGCAAATTGAAAATGAAGAGAGATAAATGTAGTTAATGAAGTCTGGCAATAATTTATTGAAATTATCACATCTTATGTTTTGTCATTCATTAATCATGTCTACTGAATGAACCAAGTAACCACAGTTTCCTTGTTTCATTTCATATTAAAGTACTTTTTTTATGTTTATGCAGGTCCATTTGCAGGTGGCTATTTAGTTTCAAAGAATTTCCTGCACAGCCAGGACAGACTACCAGCAATTACGTGAACAACTCCAGTATTTCACCCTCAAACAGCAGGAGTCATCACCTTTCACCAGAACCTGACTGATATTCAATGTTCTTACAGAATTTGCTTCCAAAGTTTAAAATCTTTGATCTGTAAGTCCTTTAGATACTGTCATTACAAAACAGAGGTCACAGAAGTTTAAGAAGATTTCGAAAGAGTCCAAGAGAAAGGGACTAAAGTGGACTTGATGCAAAGGCCTTCATGAAAATGAAGACAACTGAGTCTTGCCTTTGTTGTAGCCAGCTCTGCAAATGCTTCACTGGGAGAAGGAGAGTAAATTAAAGTCAAGGTGTTGTTTCACTGCCAGGACTGGTAGGTTATCCAGAGGAGAAGGCGGCCCACAGCCTGAAGGACTGATGCAGAGTGGAGAATCCACCCGCCCCTGGCACTTTCCATAAGTCAGCATCTCTCTCCATCCCAAATATTAGGAGGCAAAAATGTGGCCAGAGGCTACTTGGTCATAAATCATCCTCTCAAGCCCTGTCACACCTGCCACTTAGAGCACTTAAATTAAAAAAGTCATCTTTCAACAGAACCTTTATTGAAACTGCCATGTCAGTGACAGATCTGGACTTTACACCACTCCTTTCACTGGTTTCAGAGACGTTTGTGGGTGTGTTGGAATTCTTTAAGGAAAGGTGGTATATTACAATTTTAGATTACAAGTTTATAATACTGAAATATGTTACTCACAAACTGGAGTTAGCACCCAACATGTGAAGGTACTAATTCTGCTTCATAGCTGTAATTAAAGTGCTCCAGATGTGCTACTTCATTGAGAGCACTGAAAAGGGGGTATGGAAAATGTGCCACTGAACAAAACTGCAAAAATAGAATCTCCTGCATTGGAAAAGAATAACAGACTGGAGTGTTGTTATAAAGAAACTTGAAATATATAAAGTAAGCACAATGGAGCATAATTCTTATCATAGCTTTCACTTTGTTTACTATTACCCATCCTGCAGACTCAATTCCTTCAATTTAAGATGTGCATGAAACTACTGATCCATTGTTGCATCAATCCCTTACCATGTAATGAAACAACACAAAAAGTTATTGAGTTACTATGGTCCTGTAATGCAAATTAAGGGAAAAGTGTAAATCTGGTTCTCAAAGATGTTCAACATGTGTTTAGAACACTCTCATAGGAGTTCAAGGGATACAGGTAGTGCTTCGTCCCACCTGCTTAACTAAAGAACTTCTAAGCGTCTTTTTAAAGATATTACCTCTATTGTGCTCTGGAATTTTTTATTCCTCTTCAGGAATTTTTTCATAAAGGTAAACCTCTTCTGGAATCAAGGGGCTGAATCATTCACTACACAACCAAATCTGACAGAGCAAATTCCTCTGCCCACATACCAGTGGGTAGCAATAGGTCACATTGAGGTGAAGGCTTAATATTCCATTATAATACAATAATGCCAAGACTTAGGGTAGCTTTCCATCTCAAAGAATTTTAGGAACAATTATTAGTCTTCATTCTTTGGTAGCAACCTGCTTGAACTAAGTGAATAAATTCAGTATTTCTTCCATTTTGCATTTCAATGTTTTAGGATTAACTGAAAAATGGTTTTAGTCTGGTGGAGAAGCAAAGACTGTAAACTAATAATGGATGTTATTTTTATAGATGTTTTGGGTCTTGCAGCTATTAAAGCAACAGTACTGGAAGTCCAGAGAAATCCCAAGGTGGAAACAGCATCCTGTGTCATTTTCACCTGTCATATTTTGATATTAAATACTGAATTATAAACAAATTAATTATAAAAATACCAGCATAGAAAATAGTTCAGTAACCCAGTAAAGAAGGGAAATAAAAATCCTGCCAAAACAAACCCTGATTAGTAGGTTTCAAAATGTATATAATATTTTTTATTATTATTATTCAAGAACTAGGAGACAGGTAGGAATAAATAACCAGAGCTCTTTGTATGAGATTTCAAAGACATTTCCACATTTTGGGAATAAATAACTGAATTTTCTCTAAATGATAGCACAAGCAGCAGTAGTTTCATTTCCCTGAAACAGTCACACACCCAACATCCCAGCATTATATTTCAAAGAATTTTAATTAAATCTATATAACAAAAAAGGAATGTTTCACATCTTAATTGAAAAATCACCAGCTAGAGAACTGAGACAGTGAAAGTGTCTGGTAAGCCCTGAGATATAATTGAAGAAAAGAATAGATGAGAATATTCCAAATGGTCTCACTAGTCAGCAACTAGAGTAAATACTGCAATTCAAATAATGGCCTTTTAGTGATTAAGAGAAGAACTAATTTCTATTCTATTGCTCCTTTGCTTTGAGAATTATACCTCATCTTGGAGAATCCCTGACTGAACACAAAACTCCATCTCACTGTTGGAAGAAACACTTCTGATGATGCAGCGAGGCCCCAGCCCACACACAACAGGAGATAAACAGCTATTTACCATCGCTTTTGCAGTTTTATCTGCGTTACAAAATTCACCCCCTCTCAAGGGCCCTTCGGAAACTATTTGGAACTCCAGGGAAAAGACGACGTCTGTGTGCAGTTACACCAAGTGGCTGCTGCAAGAACAAGGTTGAGCTTTACTCCATGGAGTGAAACGAAGTGGTTAAAGTTCTAAGATTCCGACGTGGGAAACATGCCAAGGCCAGATGGAAATCTCAGCTGTCACGAGCAGAGGTCATTCTGTCCTTCCCAGATCAAGGTGTTGTTAAAATCCCACATACAATTCATACAATTTTATCATACCTGTCCTTTTTCATTTAGAGCTAAAATAATTTGTTATATATGATTTTCTTGTTATTCATGGCCTTGCCTTTGTTTGGGTCTACTTTTTTAATTATAGGCGTTCAGAGATGGCCCTGAGGTAGCGCTGATAATCTAGGTTTATATTTCTAAAGAATTTAAGGAAAGCTTGGATAAGCCTTAAAGGGAAACTTTGATAAGCCTTTGTTCTATTAAATTGTTTTATCACAAGACACTTTCAGAAAGACCAAATCTTGGTGAATGGAGGAAAGGTTTATTGGTGAGACTTTTATAGTGAAGCGTTAATGGAACTGTCTCTTAAATATTTTTACAAGGTCCATTTAACCCTCTGAAATGATTTGTAAGCAGCTTTAATTACCAGATATGCCTAATGTTGATAATGTTGCCCACAAGAGAAGTAAACAGAAATGCATCTGATATAACTAAACATTATAGGCTGGTTTATACCTTGTTTTTACACATTGCAAGTTCTTCAAATGCTGCAGAAGACACATGTATGAGGAAAATTTTAAACAAACCCAGCATCGTACATGAAATAGAACTTCAAATTTAGAGTGGTGAAATCAACTGTAAGACTGTTGGTTTCAAGGGGATGTCTCCTGTGCTTGCCCTGTCTTCCCTTTTCCCTGAACTTTTTTTTCAATGGCCACTTTCCAAGACGGGATATTGAAGTAGGTGACCTATAGTGACATTGCTATGTTTTCGGGTTTACTTCACATATTGTTGTATAAATTACTCCTCTAACTGAAGTAGGATTTTTGTTACTTCATTTTTAGGACATACAGTTGTACCCCAGCTACTCGATAGATCCCAACAGTGAAAATACCACAAGGACTATTTCTAGACTAGCTGCAGAGCTGTGATGACACACAGTTGAAATGAACCAAAACCCATCCAAAACCTTAAAATACTTGCTATGTTCTGCCATCAAAGGTCACATCATTTTTCTAAGTTTTCACTAATACTGTTTTAAACTGCACTAAAACTCCCTTGCAAATTAACTTGTATTTACTGAAAATTTTAGAAATCTGTGGACATATAAAGAGTAGTGTTAACAGTCATATTCCTGGGTTCTGTCAAAAATATGTAATGAATAAAATTCACCTCAAACTTCATTACTTGAGACTTGCAAAGCTCTTGTAATTCATAATGAATGACAGAATTTAAATTTCCTGTTAAGAAGTTATTGGCTGGTCACTGATGGCAGTGCCTTCACCTGATGCCTGTACACCTGCATGTGAAACCAGCATCGCCTCTTCCAGGTGTAAAGAAACACAAATCGAAATTCTACTCTTGTCCTGATATCTCACAGAGGAAAGTGGAGGGAATGGTTTTGAAAACCCACTGGGTCAAAGGAAAAAAAGCCAATTTATCTACATTAACATATCCTGTCTCTCCTACCACACACTCAGCAACATAACAGCATGTTACTAATTGCAGTATCAAGTAAGTCTTCACATTGTTTTGAGGGGAGAAAAAGGAAAAGTACTTTGTACAAATTTAAAAGTACTCACCATATGTTCCCCTATTTTTAAGCATTTTTTCACTTCCCTTCTTGACACTCCTGTCTCTCCACCTCACCTAGTTAGGAAACAACATGGTGAAGTACCTGACCTGAACGCAAGGATTAGTTTTTGTGCTAACAAAATTAATTCCTTTTCTTCAAAGGCATCACAAGGTTTAGAAACACACCATATTGCATCTCCTGGAAAGAGGAAAGGGACCAGGGTGCAAAAACTTCCATTAGTATCAGATTTACTGCCTAACACTTGATATACTTAAACACACCCCGTGTCAGTTTGAATGTGTCTGACAGACACAGGGTGAGGAAAGACATGATGTCCATGACCACCATTATCTGTCACAGTCATCAGGAATCTATTGTACTAGAATCAGAAACCTATCTTGAGTGTAAGGTTAATATTTTATCCAGCACTAGTTTCATAGTCTCCCCTTTTTTCCTTTTTTGTATACAAACAAACATCTATTGCCCCTTAAACAACTTAATAGGTTATTTTACAGTATTTCTACATAAAAAAAAAGAACAGAATAAAACTGAGAACTAAGACAGTAACACTCTGCAGAGGGCACCCTCAGTACAGTCAGAACTGATCCCCTTCTCCCACTGCATCCCTCCTCCATAACGAACTGCATAATATCACATTTACAGTTGTCAGGAATATACAATAGGAAAAGGCTTTCTCTGATGGCAGCAGAACAATGTCTGCTGGAGACCTGTGAAAGAGAACAAAGTATAACTACACAGAGCACAGGCACTTTGCTTTTCACATCTCATCAATGCTTTTTTGGCTTAATGACTTAATCATGAATTAATTTGCTGCCAAGTACGACATAGTAATAATAAAGACAGCGTCTATCTACTATTATTATTTTTATCCCATTTTCTTCTGTATTGTTCCTCTGAAGCCTGCTACCTATTCAGAGATAGAGAAACTTGTACATGATATGAAAGCAGGATTATAAGAAAACATGGTTACAGCAGCACATACTCAATATGGCATAATATTAAGACTTTTGACTATTTTCATAATGAGTTCTCGTAATCAAGACAGGTGCTACTGTCTTCATTGGAGATGAGAGGAAAGGCTCATCTAAATGTTATTAAAAAAACCTATTTCCTCTGAATTTTCTTACTGCTCACACTGTCCATACCCCATGCATTGACAGCTTTCTCCTTCCCAACTCTGCTGCTCATTTGACCTTCTTTCCTTTTTTCCCCTGACTCTTTCAGAACCATTTCTGGGCAGTTTCACAAGCATTTTGATTGCTGTTGTAAAGTTTATATCACTGCCATCTGACAGCTGTTTGCTGGCCTTTGTGAAATGAGTTGATGGTCTCAGCTCATTTCCCAACAGGCAGGTGTTCACACCTTAAAACATCACCTCTGTTGGCACAAGGACTTCCAGCCAACAGAAAATACAAATATAGGTTCACCACCAGGGCAAGATACATGTTTAAAGGGAAACACATTTTGAAAGGCTCTTGGAGGGAAGGCTGAACTTCACAGATAGATTAAAAATGAACAGAAAATGAACTCTGGTAAATATTCTTAATACCGAAGATCTCAATGACGCTGGTGGATGACCGATATTACCACAGTGAAGCCAGAACGAGAGCAAAGGAATATGTGGAAACCAAGCTGTGCTGCACATTTCTGTCTATATCTTCATCAATATCTGGATTTCTCTCTCTACAGTAGGACAGTTTGTGAGCTGGGAGAGGAAGACATGCAGAAGAACCAGAGCTTGAATACTTGATGTTGGGAACTCTTCCGTTGCCTGCTTCTCTAAAACTAGAAATGCTCCACTGGGAATTAAAAGATGTTCTACAACGATCTATAAGTATTACAAATGCAACATTTCCCTCCTCCTCTGCATTTTCTTGAATGATGTAAAGAACAGACCTTTGAGAAAATGGGAAAGAGTTTGTTAAATTACTGAAATTCGCTGTGATAAGGCAGTTTGTAGATGGGCACATTACAATCATTTGCCATCAGGAAACTCTATTAAACAAAAAACATGTGGTCAGTATTAGTTAACTAAAACAAGAACACTTCAGTTTGAATCTTTAGATTCAATTAAAGTCCGAACTTTCTTCCATAAATAGTCAGAGGCAGAGATTAATACCCCTATAAAGCTACCAGGATATGTGAATTCAGGAGATAAAACTATTCAGCATTGTATCCCTGGCTCCATTTTACTTGAAAATGGAAGCAACTTCACACTGACTCCAGAGCATTCTTCTGAGAGCAACTGCTGCTACTTAATTTTAGTTCCAGAGAATTTTTCTCAGATTCAAAGAAAATTACTTGCACTTACTTTATGTTGATTAAATCATGTCAGCAAGTGTTTTAATTTATGTGATATAGCTAGCAAAGCAGAACAATTTTCATTTTTGGGCAAGGATAATCATAATTAAAAACACATTAGCTGATTATACCAAACATCCATCCTAAAAAAACCTTCTACATCATAATTTACAAATCACCATTTCTTAACTAACACATTTTGCAATGATACGAATTTATAAGCTGATGAATGGCTTTGGTGATACCCTAACTCTCCAAAAAGTAACACATAAGACCAGAATCAAAGAAATAAAAAGGGTTTAGGGTAGATAGACCAGGCTTTAAATGGACACAAAATGTTCCATAAATATGCAAAAATCTGAGCTAAAAGTATCACGGGAATTAATAAGGAACCTGAGAGGCCCTGGCACCGGTTGCCCAGAGAAGCTGTGGCTACCCCATCCCTGGAAGTGTTTGACAAGCTGGACAGGGCTTGGAGCAACCTTACCTAGTGGAAGGTGTCCCATGGCAGGGGTTTGGACATAGATGATCTTTAGGGTCCCTTCCAACCCAAACCAGTCTATGACTGTCTGTAGCATATTTCAAATAACTTCTAAAACAGAGACAGAAATATTCTGAATCGGAGGTGATGCTTTGCCATCCAAGCATCTCCTCTGAAGCAGATCTGGTATTTTCTATTTCTGTATGGTAGAAATATCTTACTATTATAATAAGGAGGTTAATGCTTCTTCACAAATCTACTCATTTGATCTCATGCTCAAGTTTTTGACATTCCCCAAGCAAACATATCTCATATAGGATGTATTGCTTTAACAGGTATTCATTTTACTGAACTCCACTATAATTTGCTAGTCTTACATGATGCCTCCAGATCTTTCACACATTCTGAAAAGGAAGCTAAAAGGGAATAATTTGCATATATTACTTATGTTGTACATGGTGTAAATATTGATCTGCTGATAGAGAAGGAAGATAAAAAGTTGTTCAAAAAATAGCACTTGCATTTCTATAGTTTTTAAGAACCATTTTTCAGACTAAACTTGTGGAAGAGGTCACAGCTCTGCTCACCCCTGAGCTGAATGCCATTTGACACTGCAGTCTGCGACATTCATTGTCTATTAGGGCAATTTACAGATCATGAAAACACTCACTTTTACTCTTTTGGAATTATTACCTATTCAGCACAAACTGCTGGAACCTCAACTACCGCTGTCTTTGTTATGCAGAGAGTGAAGTCACATTTCAGGTTTAACCTACTATTTCAGCCAACGCCCACTGATTCTCAAGGATGATGCACAGATCCTCTTGTGCAATGTTTTGAATAACTCTTAAGCCTTCTCTCCCCTCACAAGTGAGAAGGTGTAATTTACCTAATGCTTGAGAACAAAGAGCAAAAATAAAAAAAGCCTTCAGCCCACCTTCACACCAACCCCCACAATCACAATCCACTTTGGAAAGGTTCCAATAAAGCACCGCACATCTCAGAAAACAAGAATGAGTATAAACTGACCAAAATGTTCACCATTTATGGGTCCTGCTGTCAGATCTGACAAATCCATAAGGCCTGGGACCCAATGTCTTTTTCCTTTCACAAGCACAAAGCAGATGAAATAGCCAAGGCCAGTGCTCCTTTCAGGTCAGCAACGCAATCATCAATACCAATGAGAACACCAGACAAGACGTACCAAGAATTTCAGAGTGCTCACACTCCATCACATCTTAATCACAAAGCATGGAACGAGAGTTGGCCTCGATGATCCTTGTGGGGCCCCCTTCCAACTTGACATCTTGTGTAATCCTGTGAGAAGTATCTTTGGGATATGCTCTTTCCAAATGGTAAATGGCTCCTGATCATCACCCCATGTCTTTGCCACCCCAGTGCCACACATTTTCCTTTTCTCATCCTTCTTTCCTTCCCATAGAGTTTTCTGGCTTTGCTCACACTTCTCTATGCTCTTCTTTAAATGACTGCCTGTACTGAACTTACCAACACCTTCACAGCTCCCCACAAACCCACATCTTGCTCCCTTATTTCCTGTTAGGCTTCTTTTCCTAGTTCTCTGTCTCCTGGAACAGGTACAGAAGAAATGTCTTACTGCCACCAGAAGAAAGTTATTTAATTTTTAATTTAAATTACAGTTTCAAATTTTACAGTGAAGTTCCAACCATGATAACTTTACCCCATCTCCAACAAGGCCACACAAATACATAAAGCCCAAAAACACTAAGGAAAACTGAGTGTCATTTCACAAGACAGTCTTGAATCTAAGGGATTCACACCAGCTAACACTGGATATGTCACTAAGGTTCCCAGAGAAGCCAAGTTACCACACAGGAATTCGCTACACAGTGGCCCTGGAGAGGACTCTGGTCTTACTGGTATCACTGGTGCCTGAAGTTCTGCATGTTCTCTCTCACACCTTTTAAGCACAACACTTGCTGGTTTTCTTTTCCATCTCTGCTCAATGCAGTGCCTCTGTTGAAAACATCCAATGTGGTATTTCACATTATAACAGAATAAAACATTTTCTATGAAAGAGTACAGTGGGGCATAGAAAACTAAGCACTGAAAAACTATTTTTAAGAGTTTTCCACCTAACCAAATGCTTTTGCTCTGACAGCATTTAATAACAAGTTTGACCTTGGAGTGTGTAAGTTTAAATGATTTCTGCTGCAGCAGAAAATCAGGGGCCAGGGATTCTTTTCCTCATTTGAATTTTATTATTTTGGGAGAAGCGGGAATCCCTTGTTTCACAGAAGAAATTACTTTTGAGCCACAGTGTGAAGACTTTTTGCATGAGCGCATGAAGAGCCACAAATTCTTACGTGTCCTGCAGTTGATATAGATCTGTCACCATTGCCAAAGCAACTTTGCCTCTTCCCCCTGGGAATATCCCTACAAATACAGTAAAGAAACCTGACAACCGGTTGGTATTTAGTATGTGTTGGAGAAGGAACACTATCCTAGCAGGCAGGACACCTTGGATATCATCCCTTCCTGACAGCCCCCTGGGCTGCTACAGGTTTCACAAGCTTTGGGAGGCTGCAACCCAGCCCTGGAGTTTTCAAGTGGATTTATGTCCAACATTTCCCCTGTGGAACCCATCCTCATTATCCAGCATCATTCCCAAGAAAGGTACAGCTTATGAAGAACTATCATGGACTAGAGATTGCTGCATTTTATGGGTGGATTCAAGCACACACAATTCTTTATATCCCAAGGGCCACATATGCAAGCATTTAATCTAGATGGATAAACTCCCCAACCTGATTCTTGTCATGTATTTTTTGTTTTTTGATTTCTCAGTTTCCTATAAACACCTCCCAAACTTTAAGAACTATTGCAGACACACACAGAGTAACTACTTCATTTTAATGCTAAATAAGGATGAAAATTAACTTTTGCTGCTGAACAGAAGGAAGGTCCTGTGGTGAAAAAAAATACTGTTTGGTACGTTTGCCTGAGTTATTACATAATTCAAAGATTAAATTACCTTTGGCTACAGCTGCATCAATCTTTTTCCCCCCTAAAATAATATCAGCCTAAGTAGAACAGCATAGATACAACAGTGGGACACGGCTCCTGACAGTCTAATCATTGGTACATGTAACAATATTCACGGGGAGTCAAAATGCTGCCGTTAAATCACTGCCCTTCCCTATTCTAAAAAGCCACCAGGTGAGCTGATTCAGAGGTAATAGCAATGGAAAATACCACACAAGAATTTATTGTCAACACATCTGCACAGAAAAGCAACACTGCAGAAAGAGTATTGATTGCTGCAGGAAGAAAAATATTTCAGCTGTGCTCTGCATTACACTCACACAAAACCTCTTATGGAATGTGGAATATGTGCATTTTATAGACATTCTACCCTCATGAAAAAATTCTCTCTAAATCTATGGGTTATTCATGTTCTGCATTGATCTACAGCAATTTGAATGCGTATGACATGTTCACTATGGTAACTATTATAAAAGAACTGGCACTGATCTCCATAGAGGATCCCCTTTTTTCACAAGTATATACAAAATTACATATAAAGTCTGGAAGACTTTTTTTTGTGCATCATGCAAACGCATAAATTGGAGAAAATAAGGAACAAAAAGAAAACCAGAACCAAAGACAAATCAAGTAATGTGATCACTATTTTCTCTCCTGGAAAATAAAAGTAATGAAACAAATCATAACCTTTCATCATCTTTGATAGGAGATTTCACATTCAAACATCAGTGATTGTGATTTCCATTAAGAGTTACCATTTACCCATGACACTCACAAATGGCAGTTGAAAACAAATTTATAGTGACCAGCACTAAAGATTTCCATTTCTAATGAAAGTATCACTCACAAAAATGTTCAGAACCTTGGGCATTTAGAAATACTATCAAACAAAATTGAGTCCAACCTTTGACTGAACAACACCTTGTCAGCTAAACCATAAAACAAAGTATCTTCACTTGCAGTACACACAACAACACACAAGTCTGACAGCAACAGCGCTTCATTTTATGAACAAGCTTTTCATCAAACAAGTATTACTTTCTGCCTGAGATAATTTATTCTTTGTGTATAATTGATTTGTGCCTGCACTTAAAAATGTCTTTTGAAATCCATATTATAACTAATACTGTCATATAATAAAAAGCAAGACTTTTAATTTAAAGTTAATTATTTTCCATTATTCAACATTAGTAGACCAGGCAAGAAGACAGCTTAGTGCCAGAACATAAAAGAAGTTATTCTGAACTTATAATACATTGGTTTAACAGCTTAATGTCAAGCAGCAATACTGTAAATTAAAAACTAAGTAAAAGGGATTATAGTAGCTCAAATTTAGAAATTTCACATCAGTGCAGATAATTAAGGCGTGTGAAATATTTTTGCAGCATTTTCCTGAAATCTACAATTGTAAAGAAAGTGGTTTTGTAGCAATGGCACAATATTCTGTAATGACACTTTTGATGCAACATCACTGTGGCATCTGAGACTTACTGTAATTCACCACTGCATTTTTCAAGGGTTTGTAGGAGGTATTTCTATTTCATTCTTCCTTTTATCATGACAACAAGACAGCTCACTTCACCTGCCTTATCTAATCCCCAGCTGGAATCAGGAAATCACAGGTATGACAGAGAAAGGGAACCTCAAACACAGCAGGTATGTAAAGGTGTTACTTTTGAGGCCCCTTTCAAGTGACTGTTTCAGAAATAGAAACCACATGTGGGTAACACATGATTCCTTGCAGCTACTTCAGAATTGAAAAATAAAAACGCTTCATAAGACACGTGAAGTAATTTCAGTGTTGACTTTGTGCAAACGGAAAAAGTTTTCCAAATGAACACAACACCTGGAAATAAGTGTTATCTCATTTTGAAGGTATTTATCCTCCAAAGTAAAATCATTCTGGCAAGAGGCTGGAAGAAAATGTTTCATTTTGGAGATGGACAACTGCGATCCTTTACGGAGATAGTGGAAGAAATTTAAGAGTTTTCCCGTGTTTGTTTTCCTTGTGCCTCAGATTATGGTTTTTCAGAAATCTCTGTTAAGAAAGTTACCCTTAGCAAAGAGCTCCTCCCAGAAAATTCCAGTCAGAGAGTACAATCCGAAGTACTCCACAATCTGAATTCCCATGTGGATTTGGATTTGCACTTACCCTTTTTTCCTTGCCAGGTTGGAAAGCGTAGACTTC
The DNA here is from genome assembly GCA_013390025.1 of Pitta sordida. NCBI lineage: Eukaryota > Metazoa > Chordata > Aves > Passeriformes > Pittidae > Pitta > Pitta sordida. Next base: position 39,744 of record WEKX01012069.1, read on the forward strand.
TGTAGCCAATCTTCTCTTCCAAGTCCAGACACCTTTAATACCCTCATCTCCTCCAAGACATGTTCTATTCTCTCCTTCAACTGATTATCAGGAACTCTCCTAATGAAACAAAAACAACAAAAAATTCACTTCATCGCCCTAATTAAGTAAGTCCTTGTTAGGCTAAGATTTATTTACAACGACCCCCATCTCAACAAGATGTGTGATGCTGCTCCTCCCTCCCTCCCTTTCCCAGGGCATTTGCTACATTTTGGCCTATTTCCCCAGGTCATGGTGTTGCCCTATAACCTGAACATGAAAGACACATGTGTGTTTAATTTTATATATATACACACCTCATTGCTGGCTCTTAACTGAGGGAAGCCATGCTGGCAGATCTCTGCCTCAGGCTGCCTGACTGCAGAGCTCTCATAGCATTAAGGGATATTTAAAGAAACCGATTCACATTTGCTTCTGCCAAAGCACAAGCCTGCAAATCCACAAACCCCACGACATAAATCACTACATTCATGGCATATGGTTGCCTTTTTTTTTTTGACAGAATGTGTTCAGATCCATTCAGTCACTCAATCAATTCTGCCTCCATAGTGCACAGATTGTAATCATGTGATACCCTCCTATTCCACATCTAATGTACCATCACCACTGACAAACAACCAACTCCAAAAGGTCTCAGTATTATTTTAAGCATATAAATATATGCACTGTGACAGACCATTGGCAATATGTTTAGAGAACTTTCAATCACATTAATTAATACCAAATAAGCAGTACAGCTATGTGCCCATGGAAGCCATGACATCCCTGCCTACAGACAGATGAACCATCACATCCAAACCCCTCCAGCAGGCACAGGAAGTTTGTAAAATAATTGCCCTTTAGTCCTTACAGGATTAGTTTTATTCTAATGGATGCTGGTGTGTGAAGGAAAATATAGAAGCAAATTTTATTTCTGAAATGTCTGCATCAGTCAAGGTGCCTAATTAAGGTATTCATTAAAATACACCAAGTTAACAGGAAAAATCTACAGAATATTATTACATTTCCCCATTAAACTAATTTAATTTGGTGATAATACAAATTCTAATAAGATTATATTATTAACTAGTTCAATTTCAAAGTGTCTTCTCATGTTTATTTTTACTATTTTCCTAAGCAGAGTAGCAATTGACTTAATTTTATTAAATAACATTTCTCAATCTGGTTAAAAAGGGGCAAAAGTCTAGTTCTGTCTTCAGGCTCTGACTGTGCTGCCATTTCAAACTTCACATTGGAGTTCAGGTTTTCAGCAATGTCGCATACCAACACCCAAAGCCACTTATACTTCTTCACTCAAGCCAGTAATTTCACCTACTCACTATGCGAGTGTTAAGATCTGTAGCCACTTGGGAACAGGAAATGGGTCTGCATTTCATTTGATCACCTGACCAGTTGGGTATTTTTGGTTATTTTTTTCCTTTCTTGAAGTTTTTACAAATAGACGCTATAGATGTGTCCATTAGGATTTGAAATAATTACTGATTACAAACTACAAAGATATGTTTACAGTCTTCCAAAAAGGAAACAGAAGAACTTTCTTTCATAACAAATCCAAGTGATTTCTGACTTGCTTCCACAATGTTATACTCAGAACATAGAGAACATTGTATTTATGGTTCCAGTAGCAAATTAACAACACCCCTGTCTAAATTAGGACATGGCTGGCTAGCATCAAAATCATGTAGAGTTATGTACAGTTTGCTGATTTTGGGGCCTCTGCATTTAACCCCAGTGGTTCTCAGTTTACACCATGTGTGCCCCAACACTGCACAGAGCAGTGTCCAAACCCGTGCCCCGTGGAGACACATCTCCACTGCCAACTGCTTTACCTGGTAAAAAGGGGCATTTGACCTTGTCTCAGCACTCCAGAGCAGGAGCCTAATAGTGAAGTAAAAACAACAGAGCAAAAAGTTGTAATCCCTGCAAACTGCACAGACAATCCTGAGCGTGCCCCTGTACCTTGGCAGCATTAATTCTCAGCTCTCATTCCTCTTCCTTTCCCCGTTGGCATTGGCAGATCCTGCCATCACCTCACCTGCAGGGTTTTCCCTGCATCTCTAATCTCTCAGCCAACTCTGTGTGGAGAGGCTTCTGTTCTCTGTACATGTTCTCATCTGATCTGCTAAACATTGATCTATTTAACATAGGATACGCAAAAGAAAAGTCAATACTGACAAAGTTTTCTGGTCCATGCTATTGGTATGGTTTAAACTCCAGAATGTTAGCGAGAAGGTTTGTACAGTGTAACCTGATCAAAACCGAGCTACTTCTGTAACAGACAAGCCATTCTCCTCCCAAAACTCTAATCCTACAAACTAAATACTTTTCTAATAGCTAATACAACATAAATGTGTATTTCTTGTTAAAAAGTTGAATAAATATATAAACCAGTGCATAAAAATTAGTATTTGCATAAACCAAGATAGTCCACTATTTCCACATATACTTTCGGTTCAGTACAGAAGATCTGAAAACGAAACATGTTGGTCACAGTTTAAAAGCTTCCATCTGCTCTGCCACATTGATTTTCTAATGCAGATAACATGTTAAAATGAATATAGTCAATAGTTCAGCAGACCATACAAACCAGAGGCCAGAAACACTGTGAAGGTTCTCTTGACGCCTCACCAATCACAGGTATGGCCCAATGGCAGGAGAATAAAGGGATGTAGTTCAGGGTTTTACACTTTATTACAAGTAAAGTTAAATACTACATAAGCAATTACAAGAAGTGCAATATGCCAAGAAACACATAAAACTAATTGTTTTGAGGAAAATGGTATTTTAAGTTGGAAGAAGGGAATCAACAATTAAAATCTTGGGCTAATCCAACCTGCACTTCCCCTAACGTGGCACAAAAAAATGGAGAAAAGGCTTTTAATGTAAATAGTAAAGAGAATTTGTAACAAAACTCTTCAGAAATCTGTGAGTCAGGCACAGCATTTTCTGATAATCTTTTACATTTACTTTGACTCACACAATACACCTATTATTTGTTGTCAGCCTAATTCTAAAGAAAAATATAAAAAGCCAACATTGAACAAATTTGTTCAAACTCAGTCTCAATAAACACCTCCTGCTCCAAAAAAAAGTGTTAATTTTAAATCTATACAGAAATGTTGCTCAAAACAGGCATTTTGTTTCCTTCCCTGTTGCTTTGAAGGAAAAAGAATGCCAAGAACAGTGTTTGTGAAAACTAAACCACAGAGTTTGCCTGGCACTGAGACATGATGGTCTCACATTCTTCTCTGGAAGTCAGGAATGACTTCAACAGGCTTTGTGTGGCTCCCTGCATAAACAATCATCACAGCTTATTTGCACAGAAGAGGCAGAATAAGAGATTTCAGAGTATTTATTATCAATTTAGTTTTGCACCTGTGAGAAACAGTTGGGATGTTTACTTCCCCAATGGAAGTTTTTCCAGGTGTCTTTCCCCTACTGTTACCAAGCTCAGACAAACAATTATAACATAATAGTGGTTATCTGATTACACAAACTTCTCACATTCCTCCTTCAGGAAAGACTCTTAAATAACAACACTCGAACATATGAAATAAGTGGTGATTTAAAGCATTTATACACAATGAACTTCTGCAATTCCAGAGACCATGTCCATGCAAAAATGTAATTATTTCAGTGACCTAATTTTGGAAAGAACAGTCTGGGTCACTTGCAGCAAAAAGATGCTTTAACTTCAGAAAATCTGAATCTGGTTTTGCTATTAATTAACTCAAAATATATAACTCTTACAGTACCTTCCTGCATTTCTTCTCATGTATCAATGTATGAAAGAGTAATGAGAGAAATTTGCTTGTTGATGCATTTATCTAATAGTTCATTATCATCATCCAGGGTCAAAATATTCATCACCCTCATGTAATAGGAAAAGAAAAAATAATAGTAACACAAAGTCAATGCTGATAATTAGTGACACGAAGATGAAGCAGATGCACTGACAGTGAAACAATCTCTTGTTCCATTGAGATACGTGTAAGTACCATAAACCAGAGCCTAGTTACTGAATTTAGAATAAAGAACAGCATCAATGACATTAAGTTTAAAATTAGAAGTGTAATTAACTGAGAGCAGCTTATGTTATGTATCAGGTGACTGCATGGATCTGCAATTCAAACATTTATCTTACTACTCCAAGGCAATACTTCCAAACTCTCCCCTGCTGCTCTGGCTTGTATTATACGCTGCACATCCTACTCAGTTTTCTGCTTTTTTCCCCCACCAGGTAGTGGATACAAAACTGGAATTTACTTCAGAAATTGGCATTATATATCTGAATATATAGGGTGAATAATTTGCTCTCTTACTCTGTTGTTGTTAAGCCAATACAGGAGCAACTGTTCACCGGTGTCGTCTGCACGAGGAGAATTTGTTTTCATGGTTCTCCAATAAGGAAGTACAAACTTATTTTAATATCGTGCACGATCAAGACTCCAATTAATTTCACTAATGCCATCTGCAAGCTCGTTTCCAGGAGTGGTGGAGCGAAAAAATTTGCTCACAACAATTCACTTGTGTGATCCTGTGATGGACAAACCCCATCCATCACAGCATCAGGTATTGAAAACCTCAGAGCAAAGAGCAGAGCCTATAAAACACTACAACAAAGCACCAGTAAATCTGAATGCTGCAAATACTGATAACATCTCCAGAGAAGTGCAAATTCATGGAACACAATTCATTAAGTAAATTCAAGGTTATATGAAAATCAACTTTGCAAAATACAAAACATACAGCCAAAACAAACATCTGTTTACAGAGGTTGTTTCATGTCCTCGCTGTTTTTTGATATACGAGTTCTCCAATCTGCAAAACCAATCTCTTGGCCATTCATCCTGGTAAAAGGTAACTGGCAATTCCAGTTTCTTCCTGAAGTATCTCAACCAGTTAGATCAAACAGATTTCAATATGCAGCTGGGTTTTTTGCCTAAAACATATCTGCCACCTACAGATTTGCTGCACTGTCTCCCAAGTACCTAACCTGAAAGTGAAAAGAAGCCCAAAGAAATGGCTCTGTAGGCAATGGAAAAGAATTGATCAAAATATCTTTCCTNACATAAAAAAACAAAATTAATTTGGTTTAAATTCTAATTTGATTCTGTTGATAAAAAAATATTCTGTCAAATGATTCAAACCGTTCTGTCAACAAAAGATTCCTGGCTACTTTCAGATCTTTTCTGCAGATGTAATTTGCAAAAGAACACCTTCTCTTGAAAATTAATTCATAATTTTAAAAGGGATGTAAGAGCCTTCTCTCCCGAAGTGCTGAATGTCTTTGTGAACACCTTCAACTCCCTCTGAAGGCCCAAATGGGAGGGAAGTTGTGCATTTTACAGATTTATATTCTGAGCCCTCACATGAATTACAATGTGCTCTGTCACACACTGTCCTTAGTCTCAGGCATTTCTAGCTTTTATTACTACATATCCTAGAGAAGAGTTTATCAGAC
>WEKX01012069.1:54475-75213 GCA_013390025.1 Pitta sordida
ATACATTAATGAAGCAAACAGACAGAACGGACTAAGTTGTTTGGCAGGTGCATGAATTTAAAGAGGACGCTTTTCTAAATATTATCAGTAGGACAGATGGAATCATGAAATTGTTTCTATTTTTGAAACAAAACACGTGGAAGTTGTGCTTTTAACTAATCTCATATCTATCATAATACTCCTGGATGTAATGTTTTTTACTTACAGCTTGTATAAAAGATGACTTCAAATTCAACTGCTACACACAGTTCTCTTATTTCAATGACTTGTTCACAAAAAAATTGCATTGACATAATGAATTCATAAGGGTAAAGGTGAATTAAATTTCCTCCGGTTTTGGCATGGATACAAAAAAAACAAACAACAGAGCCAGAGGAAGTGGAAAGGGTTTTTAAATAACAAACAGAGAAAAACCCTGTACAAAATGAGTACTAAATTGTGAGTATGAGCATCATAGTCAGGCTTTTAATTGTTCAGAGTCCTTCCTCATGTCAAATGTTAATATCAACACTTAAGTCCAAAAGTATTTGTCAACAAGCCACAAGATTGGCAGTTTTGTTGGTGGCAGCTTCAGCACCTGCATTCCAGGTGTCTCATAACAGGAGTAGGAATAAAAAGGTTGCCAGGGGAAGTTTTTAAGTAACTCTTCTATTGGAAGAGAAAATAGATTCTGTTTGCCACAAATGTCCTTGGACTACTAATTTTAAGCATATGTTAAAATATTTTCTCATCTTTGAAGCTTCTGTGTTGATAATACGAATCACACTTTTTCCACTTCTTGCACACTAATTTTGCTTCCATTCTCCAATGACTTAAAATATTTTCTTTACTGTTAAAGTACAAATAAAAACGTATAAATCTGATAAAACCTTCATAGTATTTTTCACTTTCTATTTTCTATATTGATTTATGCATTTACAGTGATTTATTTATTTTTCAACAAGAGACTTGTTGATAAGTTTGCTATATATCTTTGAGGATCAAGTCAAGGAATTAGTTTCTATTATATTAAATTAAACACTAAGTATAAAATCATTTTGATGTTGATTTAAACTCCTGAAAAGAATTATTAGATAGCAGGATAAATTTAGACACAGATCTAATAAACAGATCTCGCTGGGAATAAACTTTAGAACTTATTCTGAGTTGGTAGGGCTCAAATAAACACATTACCTAAAAAATAAAGATATTAAGAAAAAAACATGAGCTGAAAACTAATAGAAAGGGAAGATCAGAATATTAAAAAAATCAAGTTTCAAAATCCTATTACTAGTGTGAAAAATGAGGGTATTACCCAGAGCTGAGAATCCAACATAAATGAACTACTCCCATAGCAAACTTGAATCATAAACATGATATTTTGTTGCAGGTGATGCCACCTGTAAGACTCCCTCATCCACCTTGGAAATTAATTCTCTCAGGAGATTTGTGTAGTGACTTGATACCTTAGTTTGATACAGTGTACTGTAGACGCATTACAATTGGGTGGGTTTCCATATGCCAGAATAAATTTTATCCAGGTCTACACTTGCTAAGAGATAAAGTCTTCAAGTAACACTGAAGTTTATTTTAGTCCTTGTCTAACAAAATATAACTGACACCACAAGAGAGAAAATTGCATATAAGGGCACATGAGTATCTGTCTGTGTGAAGTACCTGTAGAACTCATGACCTCAATTTCAGAACCATCAAAATTTCATAACTTATAAATGTTAACTGGTGGTTTTCTTGCATGTCAGGGAGAATCATCTCACTCTCATCTGCTGTTCTCATGCAGGAGCTGTTTCTCCTGACCGAAAATACTTAATGCAGGGAATTTTTTACCTTAAACTACTATAAACAAGGATTTGACTTCAACAAGAAATAAATCCCACTTCTCATACCTGAAACTGTAAAACAGAGGTTTCTGTTAAAAAACCCCTCATTTTCAGAAATTTTTTAAAAACACACAAGTGCATTTCTTTTTATTTTTTCCTCTATCTGACATGGTGACAAATCAGTGGGGCTTAATGTGCACTTAGCAAAGAGATTGGTAGAAAAAACACTCCCATTGAAACAGGTAATGTTTCTTCTTAAAATAGGGGAGGTTTTTTTCGATAGCCAGAATCCAGAGTGAAGTGTACTACAGAGCTTTTGTCAGTGCTTGTTTCAAGTGACCTGAAAAGCTCATCACAGCTCTGCCAGCCCTGAGCAGCAGAGCTATTCCAGCAGTTTGCTAAAACCCTTTGTATCACACAGCACTAGCATGCATTTCGTGTAGTCCACCTCTTTTACGAGTCCAGTTAGTAGATAATAACTACAGCTGGGTAAAGGCAACAATGCCTTTTTCCCCATCCCATGTCTGTGAAGATAATAATCACACTGGGCCAAATTAGGGCTATGCCATAAATAGCCCACAAGTCCCACTCTTCCAGCTCTTTGGTGGACTGGGCTGCTTTCATAAACTCAGAAGTTTCCCACCATTTGTGTCAAATGCAATATTTCAAAGCAGCCCTGCACTACAGAGCAAATCTGCAAAAGGAAAATCTACTTCCCTGTGCAGAGAGGAAGCCAAGCTTGCCTAGTGCAGCCTGTGCTTTGATGTAGCTTCACACTCTCTCCTCTTTCATTCACCTGAACTTAACCCACTGATAAACAGAAATCGTGCATCCAGGAAACCAAAGATTATTCACTGGGGAGAACAAATTACAAAGCTGTTTTTCATGCCCAGTAATCGCTTAAATCACAAACCATTAGCAGCCATCACATTGATCATATAAAACAACCTACAGCCCCAAGAAGCAGCTATACTAATCCCTCTGAGCACAGACTATTAGTAGCAGGTGTATAATTTAGTACTGCTAACAAATATATAATCCTTTAAAATGGCTACTAAAGGATAGTATCAATAGTTACTTCACTGTGAAGCTTTGACTAACAAAGTAGTATTTTACCTAAACCATTTCACTCCAGTTCCTTCCTTAGATAAAGATGTTTCAAGAATCTAGTGTGTTCATACTGCAGGGACTTGCAAAAAAATACATCAAGTGATGAAAACATTTGACTACAATTCATAAACAAATGTTCCACCTGAACATCACAAAGTACTGGTGATCAAATCACTGGCTAATAAACTGCCAGGATGCATACATAAAAACTCATGAAATGGCATATTCCTTTCAAAAAGTCAAAGGACACAGCCACTGCCATTCATTTCCACGTTAAAGAGTTTCTTAGGATTTTGGTATGGTATCTAATATGGTCCTCCCCCAACAACCAGGAGAAAATCTTTTCTGTTGCATTACTGAGCATTTTTTTCATTTTTAAAATCGATGTAATTAGTAACATGAGTTATTAAAAAAGATGACTGGAATTTTTAACTCAAAGTATTTTGTCTATTTTGTACCTCATCCCCCTGTTCTAGGTGCTGGTAATGTCCATCTCTGCAGTGGGTACCTGTGCAAGTGCTGTAACTAACAGCAGCACACTTGATCTGCAAGGAAAGCAAGAACATGGGCCCCAGGTAAAGCCAATATAAATGAATGCAACTAGAAGTGAAAAAGCAGGGAAAAAAGAAAAGGTCAGAAGAGAAAAATAACAATGACTGGCAGGAAACACAGTATATGAAACCAGCTGATTTAACTACTCAAAACATAGCATATGTTTCTTTGAGTGTTTTGAAATACTGAAAATTAAGGTCTGCCTTTCCTACAACCCACCAGATAAAATAAATGCTTACCACATCCAAACACACACGGATATGAAATAGAACACACCAGGTTTGAAAAACAAAATAATCATTTATAGTAAAAAAGTGGAAATGAGATCAGTTGCAGCAAATCCTGCAAGTCCATAAATAACAATCATGGAAATCTAAGTTTAATTTAGTAGCTTTGACATTTCTGTTATCTGATCCCAGTCCTAGACTGGTCCACACAAACAGAATTTAATATTCAAGATAAAACCAATAGGCCCTTATAATTACATTAAGTCCAATTAAATTGGTTTCTGTTCTTCCTGGTATAGAGTCATTTGTTACAGTAAGCAATTATAAACATACATGGCTGAAGGCATGGCACTCTCTGGCCTTTGTAACTCCAGGAGAAGCAACTGATAACAAACACCCCCTCCATCTGAAGTGTCCCCAGGATGTGACATGGACTGTGGGACAGAAATGCCCACAATTCACCTGGACTTGGAGAGCAAGAGAGGCAGGAGGAGCTACGGGAGGGGCTGGGCAAGCCCAGCTCTCTGCAGGTCACTTCCCTCACACAATCTCCAGCTGCAGCAGGATTGCCCATGTCACTTCCTATCTGTTCATGGACAACCTGTCAAGGAGTTTCTTAATTTCTTCTTTCTGAACCAGAAGAACCCATCCTTAAAAACCCTGTGTCAACAGATTTCTAGAGTCTTCTTTACAGAAATACTTTATAGCACATGCCCAGAGAAGCTACAGAGATCTCATCCTGGGAAGTGTTCAAGGCCAGGCTAGATGGGGCTGTGAACAGCCTGGAATAGTGGAAGATGTCCCTGCCCATGGGAGGAGAGCTGGAACAAGACAGTCTTGAGGGTCCCTTCCAACCCAACCCATTCTATGATTTTATCTACTTTAAACTGATGTCCTGCCAGTTTTCATCAGTGTCTCCAGTTCTAGCATCAAGGTTTTTTAAGAGAACATTCTACATTTACTTGACTCACTTCTATGATTCCATAACTCTGAATTTCCCCCATTTTGTCCTTGCACTCTATGAACTCAAGAATTTCAGCCTTTTTAGCCTTTACCTACAAGGAGGCTTCCTCCATCCTCTGAATTACTTTATCTGTGATCTTCTATAACCTAACTCTACTGTGTCCTTCTCAGAGCACTCAAGATATGAACATGAGGTATTAAACAGCCTTTATCTCTTTCTCAATACTTTTCCTGATAATGCCAAAGACTTTTTGAGAACAGGTATTTACTGAGCCAGCGATTTCAGCAACGGTTAGCGGTGACTAAGTTCTGCTTTCTGAAATCTGCCGGCATTTACGCTTAGATAAGGTTTAGATAAGATGTTGTTCTCCAGATTGACTACATGAAATTTATCTGCACTCAAACTCATACACCACTTTCCTGCTCATTCCTTACATTCTGTGCAATCCCCCTGGCACAGCATTAGACTACCCCAAAAAGTCTTGTTCTTCTGCAGTCTTGGAGACTTCCCTGCATACAAAATAACCAGGATTTCATTTTCTCCTTTGCCATTCAATCTGTTTCTCCACTAATTTTTAGCAGAAGTGCCCAGTGAAAAGTCTTCTACACTTCTCACAATTATACCTGTAGCTTAGAATGGATTTGGATTAGAAACAACATTTGAGCTGTTTGCTTGTTACTTTGGCTACTAAACCCAGCTCTAACTTTCTCTTAGCTAACACTGAGGGCTGAAAATAACCAGAGTGTTTTTAGATAACATCTCCTAGGTCTCAGTCTGTGCCCCAGACTACGAAGAGTAATGAAGTGATGATGTGTGGGACTTCTGCCATCGGCATTCTGTGACTGAGTTCTGGTAAAAGTGAGGTCTCAAAAAATAACTAAGTTGGGTCTACGCAGAGTCTAATGGTCTGGCCAAGTACCCAAAGCCCATTGGAGCTGTCCAGACCTCTCCAAGGAGGAAATCAATCAAGTTAAGTCAGCATGCGATTTTTAAACTAAATTCTTACTTGTTCTTCTCTGGATATTTAAATACATCCATAATGGATAAAAAAATTGGAGAAGGTGAATCTATGTAAGTATACTTTGTGAAAAAAATAAGAGTTTTTTGAAACTGTTTTGCACTGTAACTGTTAGGATTTACTTACCTTAAAAAATTGCATAGATTTAAAAATACAAAATCAACAAGAGGAAGTTAACACTTCCACAAGTTTACTAACCATATAAGAACTACTCTCAAGGCAAAAATTCATGTTAGAAAACTGAAATCAAATTTCTTTGCCCAGAACCTAATGCACGAAATCAGTGAATTGTACTTTGGCTCAGGGCTAAAGTGCAGGGCAGGTAGACACTGGTCCTATCTTGAAGTGTTGTTTTGAAAACCCTGTAAAAAGACTGATAATATTTAGGCAGAAGTTCTGGAAATTGAAGTGAGAACTTATTTGAAACTCATCCTCACTTCTGAGACACTCTGCTGATGGGCAAAGACCTTGTTTGCTGCAAAGGTTGCACTGTAGGTTCACCAGGATATTTCTAAGTACAGTTGAGACAACTGGTGGGGAATTATGGCCAGGAGAGCTGCAATCAGCTCACAAGTCAACCTTGGATTTATAGCCATCCCTCAGCTATTTCTCATGGCATGACACCTTAACCAATTGTATAAACACGTCACTGCTGGAAAGAGCCACACGGAGCTGTACATCAGCAGCTCCACTGACACCCTGCTGGGCAGAGGGACAGGAGGAACCCACCTTTGCCACAGCCAATTCAGATTATTGATACTGACTTAACTGCCAGACTTAGATATTTGCCTCATCAGATCTTTTTATCACCTCTGCTTTCAGTTTTATGTTCTGTTTAATGATGAAGCTCCCTCACATGTGGATCATAAGAGCTCCATGAAAGGAAGCATCGCCCTTGGAGCTTCTTGGAAAGGACAACAATTCCTGGGGTGCTGCACACTGCTACTAGCAGAATTTCAAATCAGGAATTGGGGGAAAAAGCAGGTATCAGTCGTTGTCTAATTTTGTTCTAGTTTTCATATTAGAGAATGAACTTAAGCTCTTAACTCTTAGACTTAATGTCTCCAGCAGAACTAAGTTAACTACAGTTCAAGCCTTGGATTTGGGTTCCCCACTGACTTCAATGTGAATTGGATGAAATACAATTTGCAAACTGTTGTTATGCATGCTGTCATCTCATTGTCAAAGATGAAATGCAAGGCAAAGTACACAAAGAAAACTCTGTTGCAGAACTACAAAAAATTCCACACTACTTAAAAGACCCTTTAGGCACTCACAAAATAAGGCTTAGTGTCAAGCTTTGGTTTTGGATGGATTGCAAGGATTTGGATGGATTTTTTTTATTGAGCAAACCTTAAGGCTTGATAAGCACCAAAACACTGATAAGCAAAAAAAAAACAAACCCTCACAGCACTAAGCCTTCAAAATACGGTCAACAGCCATTGCTCTTTCCCCTGTAGATTTTCCTACCATTTTTAATTAGACTTGAAAGTAGACAATTACCTTTTTGATCTTTTTCATTCTTGTTTTCTTTGTGTGTAACTCTACATTCACGACAGGAGTACATGATGCAAATTGAAGAAGTTAACAGATGAAAACAAATGAAGAAAACATCGTTTATAAAACTATAAAGTTCCATACAAATCCATCAGATCCTACTAAGGAAGGTGATAGTACATTTTTTAGGAAATGTTAACTGTAGCAGACAGTGACTGCTTCATGGATAGGATTTTATGGTCAGGTTTATTAGAGGTGTAAATGAGTTACAGAGACGGGCTAAAGGAAAAAATCTTCCCTCTAAACCTATGGAGAGAATAAATCACAAAGAAAGAGCAAATATTCATTTGATGGCATCCAAAGAGGAAGGACATAAAAATGCTCTATTGGTATTAAAAAGGAAACTCTATATTTAACAGCAGGAGTCTGTAACAAGCAGGGAAATCCCCCCTTAGGCAGACAGGGAGCCCAAGGTGGAGCTTGGCAGCCTCCAAAGCGCAGCTCAGCAGCCAGAAGGATCAGCAGCTGCAGTGCCAAGGCTGCACACTCACCTGCCCTTATCTCTGCTGGCATCTTATCCCCTCCCAAAAGGAGCTGGGGGCATCACCATGCCTGGTACTGAACCCAGGCACAAGGGCAGCTGATGGGCACTCCAAGAAGTTAAAAAGGAGAACATGCAAAGTTTGATGCACAAACTGTGCTGGGGCATATACACAATCATTAAATTGACATTTCTCCTGATTAATGGTATATGTACATCAAGCAATTGGTTTTAGAGGGGTTTTTTTCAGTAATGTTACTGTTGGTAGAGGGAAGCTTCTGAGTCCTGGATGAGCAATGTCACAGGAAGAGTCTGTGCTCCAGGATCAAAGCTGGTCTAGTGACACTACATCACTGTACAGGACTCAAAGAGCACCCACAGCATTACAGATTAGACAGCCATAAAATAATTAATTAGGTCTAGATAGCCACTCACACCTAATTTGAGGCTATTTGAAAACAGAAGCAGCATGATTAGTGCCCATCTTCATTACCACAAATTTTGCATCCCTATTAAATCTCATTATTAAAATCAGACAACGTACAGGAAAAGGACGGCTGCACAAAACCCAACCACAGGAACATAAAAAAAAAGCCCCATTTCCATTGTCAAGCACATACTATATCCAGCTGTCTTCCCTTCTGTGGTGCTACAGTCTGTCAGTACAAGGCTCCCCATGTTTGCAGAATAATAGGAAGTGAAGAGTTTGCTTCAAAAGATCATAATGGTACTTGGAGAAAAAATATTCAAGGAGGAGGCTAAGAAGAAGACTTCATAATATTATTTAGAGACTAATTTAATTCCTTCAGAATCAGTACATCAAAAAAATCTCTTGATTGTGAAGACAGAAATAAGAGGGTAATTTCTCTCAAGATAAAAGGTAGTTTTAATGAGTGTTCTACTTCCTCAAGAGGAAAACACAATTTTACCTGAAATAAAGACATAGACTATTAATGCAAAAAACCAAGGAAATAGAAAAGAACTGAATCAATCAAGACACTGGTAGAAATGTACCACAGAAAGTAGGAAAAGCGATTTTGCATGTTGCAGAGCAGAGGCTAAGTCTCTTCTAACCTTGACTTGAAAGTTAATGATCTCATAATGCTGAAGTTATTCTTAAAAAGTAAAAAAAAGCTACAGCCCCTGCATGGATCACTTGTGTCACTCTTGCTTCCCATGCTGGGACCAAATGCTAGACAGAATTAGTTTCACAACACAGTAATTCATAAGCCAGACAGTCCAACTGTGATCCATCTCTTGTGCAGCAATTACTTAAAAAGTCAAAGCAACTCTGCTGTGACGTAAAATAAGAAACTCATCTCCACCAAATCCATTCTGGAATTCTTAGTGCAAGAGAAACAGACATTAGTATTTTTGTGAAGGGATTATTTTCTTTTTTTTTTTATTCACAGGGCACAGAGTCCGTGCTGACTCCTTAAGCCACTCAATGACCAAGCTGCAAAAATCAAACTGAACAGCTTCAGCGGACTTCACAAACACACATTCCCTTTCCCCTCCCTGAGTGCTATTTAATATGCAACTGCACTATAATGTTTCTTGTTAGGCAGACAGCTTAAAATTAGAATTGTGGGAGAAGTGATTGATGACCTGAGCTCCCACAGCCCTTTCAATGAAATATATTCCATTTCCATTTCAAAATATGTTTATTATGAATTATTGGTTTGTCATTGGACCTGATGAAAGTAAATTTACATGAACAATTCCAACCTCTGCAAGGGGAAACACTTTAATCAGGTAACCTTTTCCTCAGCATTTTCCATACTTTACAGAACACACAACCTAGCTAGGGTTCTGTTCTTTGCATACTGAACTAGTTTATTGATTGAGCAATGTTTTCTAGTTTAGAAGCCACTTACTCAAAGTCAAAAAATGTTTTGACCTCAACCCCTTACTCTCAGAATAAATCATTAACATCAGAATCTCAGGCAAGGCTTTACCATATTTGTGCAAAATGATGAAAAAGTATCTGAATATCAGATAAGGGCAGAAACATTTTTTCAAGATGCCCTTAGAAGAACAAAAATTTCAAGCAGAATATCCCTCAAACCTGGGGGAAAAATTTTGGCAAAATAAGCTTCAACTTACAGAACTCCAGTTTCCTATACAGTTCTAGTCTAAGGTTTGTGGATCAAACCTAATCCAAGAAAAGAGAACCGATCCTGGTAGAGCTACACCACCCCTCCACAGCTTGGCACTGCTTAACCAACTGGTATTCCCTGGAACACAAGGATTCCCAGAGTTCCCAACACAGCCATGAAGAAGGTTATGGAAATGTTTCCCTGTCCTATACAGCACTGGATAACCAGGCAGGATCATTTTTTTTACCAAGGGGCCATCGCTACCACTGTCCATCATCACCGCAATCTGACTCAGGGACATTCAGTGACAGGGTGGGAACCCTTGGTACAGGAGAGACCCTCAGCCATCATTAGACTTGACATTAGAAGGAACTTTTTCACTGAGAGGGTGATCTCACAGTGGAATGGGCTGCCCAAGGAGGTGGTGGAGTCACCGTCCCTAGAGGTCTTTAAGAAAAGGCTGGATGATGTACTTGGTGGCATGACCTATATATTAGGGTAGTGTGTTATAGGTAGGATGGTGTGTTGGTAGTAGGATGGCAACAGGTGAGGTAACAGGTTTGGCTAGGTTAGGTAATAGGTGATAGGTTGGACTTGATGATCTCTAAGGTCTTTTCCAACCTTACTGATTCTGTGATTCTGTGAAATCCCCTCAAATTCCTAGCAGCAGTTGCAAGGACAGCAGTCCAGTCAACCACAGATCTCCTTTAAAGTGGAAACCATTCCTTGCCAGAGTGTGATGAAGGATAAATTAGATTACAATTAAAAGCAGACAGGAATCAGTTAATTTCTCCACAGGGAGCATTTTAAGGAGCTTCTGAAGTTGATGATCATTGCATAATATTCAAGGTCCATGTCAGCACAAACTCTGACACATGCTCATTTTTTTATACTGTAGTACAGGATCCTGTCCATTCATTTTTGACCCTCATCTGAAAGGGAAAAATTATACAAAGCGGAATTTTCAAGCCATTTTTTTAAATGTTTCTGTTACTCCTTTAGTCATGTTGTACTGCTGTATTCAGTCCCTTAAGAACACTGACCTCCTAAGTGTCTATGTGCTAAACTTTAGTCCAGTACAAGTGATCTCAAGCAATTTGAGTGTCCTTGTGATGAATATAAAATTTGTAATGTAACAGATGTAAGAGGACCAAGGGGGGAAAATATTATATTCATCAAGTACAAAACGAACCCACAGGAGAACTTCAAGACTCAAGCCATTCTCCCATATGGTGATTCCTATACCCAGGGCAAGTTCGTAACTAAAACCAGCGCTTGCTGAACCTCAAGAAATCTAGGTTTGAATCCAATATCTGAAGGGATTCAACATTCCCTTGTACAAGACTGGAACACACTCTAGTTCCCCTTTGTGAGTAGTCCTCTAAGTTAATCTATGTACTAAAACTTAGAGTAATCGCATATTGGAATGGGCTGCCCGGGGAGGTGGTGGAGTCACCGTCCCTGGAGGTGTTTAAGAGAAGACTGGACGAGGAGCTTAGTGACATGGTCTAGCAGGGAGGTGTAGGGCTGGATGACGTTGGGCCCCTTCCGGCTCGGAGTGGCCTGCTAGATTGTGAGGGATCTAGGCTGGTGTTATGCCCTGCGATGTGCTCTCGGTCTCCCTACGGGTGTTAGATGGTGAGTTGGACTAGATGATCCTTGTGGGTCCCTTCCAGCTCATAATATTCTGTGATTCTGTGATCTAGATAGGTGATGTTTACAGAAATACATAACTTTAAAATGAAATATAATTAAATTAGAAACACTAACTACTCATGATCTTTTTGGTCAATAACCATTTACAGGAATAGCAATAGAGATTTTTCCTAAAAAGTTAATTTGAACTTGCTTTTCATTAGAACTGCATATTATGGTTTCTGCTCAGAGTTGATTTTCTCAAGTGAACACTGGGAGATGGCCAAGGCAAAGAACTCTTGAGAGGGTTCCTCAATAGTCTGAATACTAGCAAAGGGTACATCATGTGCAGTCAACAGGGATACACATTCCAAACAGCATGTCTTTGCTCTTAATATCTGATATGGAAAAGAACTACGTTTGTTCACTGGAAACAGCTGCTCTGTTGAACAAGTACATAGAATGAGTTTTCCTCTACCTTTTTACAGTACAAACATGTAATCATCCCGATATTTCATGGGAATTCTGCACCATTCCTGGAGGTACTGAACATTGCTTGTTTAAAGCAGGCTGCGTGGTTCCAGACTGCTTCCACATAATGCCACTGTAACACTCAGGAAATCACAAGGAACAAAGGGATAGGAAAAACTGGAAACAATCAGAAAGGTAGGCATAATTTCCTTGTTCCTTTAATTATTCATCTGATTAAATGTATATATGTCAGCACATTTTGCTGACTTATTTCTCTGTACTACAGGCAAATTCGGGAATCTAAGATTTTGTCTGGCTCTGCACTCTCATGTGCCTCTGACATATCTGATTTCAGCTGTCTTCTCTCGTGCCTTTTTGGCCAGACAGTGTTAGTAATCTGATTTACTCCAGAGAGCGATTTGCAGACATCTCATCTTATTTCTGTAAAAATAGAGTGGTGTGTAATCTTATCCTCCATGTTGTATGCAAGTAAATGTACAACAAATATGATATTCCATACCTGTACACAAGAGCAGAAATCTCTTAACACACTACATGCAAAATTGCCTGTTCTTCAGAGCATAGAGTTCAAACTATTTTGCTTGCAAGGTCTTCCTTCTCCTGATTCACCTGTTAGAGAAAAATGGAAATTAAACCTACATCTAAAGTATTAAGTGTACCAAAACACTAAGGAAAAGACAAGGTTCAAAAGAAACTCTTAGCTAATGACATATGTACAGATACACACAGTTTAGCTCGGTGGTTATATTAGCCATTAAATACCTTGAATTTACCCTGGCAAATGTAATACACCTCAGTGTACAGACCAAGCTCAGTAATTATTGCCTCCTATTTTATCACCAGTTCGTGTCAAAAAGGCTGAACTGGCCTGTTTGATACCTCAACAAAAACAGTTCCTAGTATAGAACCTCTGTTGAATTTTAGTGTTCAACATGACAAGAGATTCCATTAAACTGGCATGGAGTCTAAAGCTGTGAAAGGTGGGATTACAGATCTCTTAGACTCCACAAACGCAGAGAAAACTATTTTCTCTGGGCTGATCTACCTCCAATCAAGTGTAGTCAAGGATAGACGTCAACCAAAAAGGTTTTCATGAGATGGAAAAGGGAAAACTAACTCGCCTCTTCCTCTGTGTCTTGGCATGTCTCATATCTTCAATATGTCCTCATGCAGCTTCCAGCATGAGAGTATTCTCAAGGTTTAATTTCAGTTTCAGGTGTGATTATCAGCAAACTTGTTTTTGCCCAGACATGCAAGACTAGATGAGCTACAATGTGGTGTAAAAGCAAGAGGGATTTCATGTTCCTGAGAATACTATCAATAGAACAAAGAAAGCACTCTTTGCCTCGCTGGGTTTTTTTTTCCTCTTCAGCACAGTAGAATAGCTATTAAACAGATTTATTGATGGTATGTATGATTATTTCAGCAAATATGTGAGGGAGTGATGGATCAGCATTCACACCTCATTTCCCACCACATCCCACAGAACCCATGACCTCTCCTGCCACACACCCAGCTGAGGGATGGTAGCAGGCAGAGAGAACACATGCCCAGAACAGAATTTCCTTTACTTGCTTTGTCACAGGTAAACACACAAATGCTTTTCCCACACGTACAGAAGTGTTTGTTTGCTTTGAATGTATAAAGCAGCATTGCCACACAATTACCATCTGTCACTTCATCAAGGGGGAGAGGTGCAGCTGTTGTTTTTTTTTCCCTTTTTGTTTTGGCTCCCAACCTTTCTTCTCATGGATTTCATGCAATGTAACATAAACCTATGCAATACAAACTATTACTAAGTGATATCCCAAGTCACAACAAGCAAACACCACTTATTTTGATGGCAGCCTAAACCTTGCAAAGTAAAACTCCAGTCTTCAAGTAAACATTGCACCTCAAGTGTTTGCATACAAAAAGGTGCTGATAATGGGACAGAAATAGTGAAACAGCAAGTCAAGAAGTTATACTGAAACTGTAATATTGAAACAGTGCCAAAAGCCCATGTACCACCCAGGCCTGCTATTGCCTCTGAGCAAAGACCCTCAATTGCTGCATGGAACAGCAGTGACAGGTTCTACAGTGGATAAACAGCCTTCAGTGAAGAGATCCAGAGCGGAAGCCTTGGAGTCTAATGTGTATGAAAGTTGTTTGACATTGCTCCAACCTGCAGAATTCATTAAACAAGTTACTTGCAGCACTGAACATATTTCAGTTGTACNNNNTTTCAGTTGTACAGAGGGGTTTCTGGGTCATAAACCAGGCATCATTCAATACTTGAAAGGTGAGTTTTATTTATTTTTAGGATGACTAATGATCTCTGGTCACTCATGAAACCAGTGGTTACTTATGATTTAAATAGTTATAGCGTGGTTGTAGTAGATGTTTATGAAGCCATACCTGTGTATTCACAGTGATTTGGTTTTGTTTTACATCAAGGGAAGGAGAGTGTCTTAGCCCCCTCAAAGCTCCTCAAGCAATGGGCACTTAGAACAGCAGGGTCTATCTGCATGGTTACATACTTGTAATTATGCAGATTTTCTCTCCATAGGTTTTTAATTGTTTCTTAACATGTTAAACTCCCAAAGATCTAGAGCAGAAGTAAAATTACACTGAGTTCCATTTACCCTCCATCTTCTGGACCTTCTCACAAGTCTTTGAGCAAAAGAAGTTACTTCCACTCTTGTGGTTCCTGTTAGAAAAGTTTTGTAAGCCATGTTTGTAGAGGCAGATCAAAAGTAACTTCATCATTGAGGCATCAGCCTGGGCATTCAAAACCTAAGAAAGATTCATGTTTCTTTCACATGTAACTGACATCAATGAATGGAATTATTTCATTTAGTTAATCTTTCAAAAGCTCCCTGCAGCCCAAACAGCAGCTGTCTAGAAAAGGTCCCCAGAGAAACCAAAGGATGATTTCAAGAAAAGTACTCTTTCTGTAACAGTTGTCCCAGCTACAGCACTGAACTGAGCTCTGCCTTGGATAAACATAACATCCACATGTGAAAAGAAAAACTGATACTCCAAAATCCCTTTTTCATCATCCCAGTCTTCTGCAGAGATGTAAAGAATGAAGAAGCACCTTGTCTGGCCATACTAAAACCTCACACACATCCATTCTAATCATGAGAAAGTCAAGAACAACAAAGTCATTTCATTTTAAGTGCCTCTACTCACAACAGGTTTCTTCTGACAACAATTCTTCTGAGAGCATGGATAATTTCCTCCAAGGGAAAAAGATTTAAACATCCACCACACACCAACTTCATTTTCATCTCCAATCTATGCCCCCCTCAGGTACCCCAATCCATTCATTTCTTCCCTATATAAACATTTATGTGGTGCATCTCTCATAAATGAAATCCCAAAGCAATGATGAGCATGTTATAAGAACAACTTGATATAGATGATTATTCTGGAAGGAAACAGCCAGCAAAATGAAACCATCTTAAAACCAGCATTTGGCAGGGGCTATCAAATCCTGCTTGTTACACAGTGTTACCATCGTTTATAAAAGTGCACTCTAATTAAGGTAAATGAGATAGCAAGAACACAGTGACATTGTTAACTTAATGACCCGTAGCCAAATTATTCCGAACTTCTTTGAAGTTCAACTTTATGGTAATAGATATAATATTGAAGAATTTAAAAATGCTCTGGGTGCCTTGTAGAATAACCTTAATGATCTTTCTCTCCTCTCCCTTATATTTTTGGTGCTGTGTGCATGTGTCTAGAATACACTTATAATCCTCATATTTAGTACAGAAGTGAATTCCAGTTTATAGCCAGTGCCATCCATGCAGTAAAGTGACATCCCTGCTCTCCAAACCCCTCACCATGCCATATTTTAAACTAATAAGACACAGGAACTTGGCATCTATTATGGACAAACTGTGTTTTGACCAGATTTCCATCCTGTCAAGTGAGACTTCACCCATGCAAAGAAGGATACTTTTCTCAAATTTAAAGGCACTTTTTTAATGTTCCCGATACAAAGCACGGAAAAAACCACTTTAAATTAATTACCAACGTAACTGTATTTTGCCTTGTTCTAGAAAGCAATCTCAGAAGCACCACAGTGTACTGTGGGCTTCCAACCAAAACAAAAGCCATTAAAAAACTAAGCTTTACTGCAAACAGCAAATTTAAGTTACTCTGGAGATGGGTAGTGAAATCCAACTTACTTTATTTGTCTTAGCTGAATTATGAGTGCATTGTTTTCATCTGCAAAGTGAGACTTGATACCTACTGTGAATTTGTTATAAAACAGAAATAAGAAGAACATTTTTTCAGAATTATTTGATTATGAGCTCCAGAAGGAGAGTTACTTCCCACACAATGCAGAACATTCAGATCTGTTTAAGACCATTGGTACAAATCACAGAAGAGATTTGGAGCACTCAGAAAGGATGTGCAAATTATGTTGTATTTCCATCCTGGTTATCAGCAAATAAGGGAACTATCAAAACCGCATTTACGGAGAGCATAACACACGAGGGAAAGAAGAAGTTGAATTGGCTTAGACTGGAGTCTTTTGGTGCTGCAACAGAATTCTTGCACACAGTAAGTGCATCTACTAATCAAAGTTAGCATTAATTGCTACATCGTACTTCTGGAGATGGGGTTTGGATGCCCTTAATACCTTTAGAACCATCTTTGTTTCACACAAGTCAATAAAAAGATCCACTGGTACTCACAAAATCCCTCTGTTAACATCACTACACCTCTTCAATTAGGAATGCCAAGGCAATTGGTGCAAATGCTTAGTAATCTGCCCACCCACTACATGATGTGAGTGATGATTTCAGAGCCCTATCTGCTGCATTTCCTCTTCTCCCTGTGCATCCACTCCGAGTGTGCCAAGCACAGAGGGCAAAGGAGTTTCAACTTGAAGTCTGAGCACAGGCCTATTATGCAAAGCTGAGTTCCACAGCACAGGATTCACAAAGATCAGTGATAGTCTGTATTTTAAATTTCATAAGTTACCACTGTCAGCCCTGTGTCACAGTGCAGGGCTTTCGTGCTACATCTTGATAATGAAACTCTCTCTTCTCCCCTTCTTCTTGAAACCTTCTTGAAGCGTCTGTGTTTTATTTCTAATCATGTTTTATTCCTGAATAACTTGAACACAGCTCAAAACCGTGGCACTGCATAGCAATTTTCCCCCTCAGTGACATGCCTGGAGAGCTGACCAGTGTATTATATTCACAAGATCATAGTAGGGAAAAGAACTTCCTGGACATAAGTCCAGGAGTTACCAGTCACACTGCTTAGGTTGTCCATGAAATGATCAAACTGTATTCAAATTTAACTAAATTCAGATCATCTAACTACTGCTTTGATTTTATTTCCTTCTGATACTCCTGCAATTTATTATTCCAGAGCTGTCTGTAATTACCATTATTTTCTTGCATGACAGTTTATTTTTATTTCCTCTGAAACAGTACAAATTCTAAAACCATAATTTAAGGAGAGGCAACATGTGCAGTAAGGAGACAGGAGTCCAATCTGAGCACAGCCTGTACAACACATCAAGGGCTCCAGACTTGCACATGGGTCACTGGAGTTCCCATTGCTCAATTATTGCATATTTACTAATGCCAGCTAAAGTGGAATTAGTTGGGATTTCCTTGCTTACACTGTTAATCATTTTCTTCAACACAGATGATTAAACTGAGCATTTTAAGCATTATTTTTATTATAAATATACAGCAAATTTTGAGACAAACAGCACTTCCATTTGGAGACAACCATTTGGAAACTGCAGTCCCTTGCCACTGTCACACACTCTCTGGACAAGCAGTAAATCACCAGGCAGTTCTGTTGAGCAAAATGGGGCTCTGATCTCTGTGGAGCTCCTAAACCTCCACCTCACCCACAAAGACCAACACTTTTGCATAAAAGTTTAACTAGAAATATTGCTGCTGCTTCCTAAAACCTCAAGAATAAAATATATGGCATTATACTGTTACCTTTTCAACACAGATGGGAAGATGCTGTCATGCTACATGGACTCATTGTCTTCAGATATTTCAATGTTATTTAAAGCACAAATACAGAAAGGGATTTGCCTTTTAGAGTCCCCAGTGCAGCACTGTCATCTTCCTTTGGACAGTCTTTTAAAAGCATTCGTACTTTTGCAGGAAGAAATCTCATGCACCTCAAAGTTCTGTTATAGTAACCTGAGTGAATGCTAAAGACTGTTTTGGTTGATGTAAATAACTGAATATAAATAAATGGACTGGAACTCCTACTTATAAGCACATCATTCTCACCAAGAGTCTTCAGATAAGTAAGTCAAGACCTACCAATATTAATCTATAGCTAATGTGGAAAAATGAGAAACAAGCAAGTATAAATACCACAACAAAAATGCATTGTTTCAGCTGAACACATCAGTATCAGACTTGAACTGAGCATTTGGGGCTTTCAGCTTCTGGACACACATTACCCAGAAATCAGAACTTGCTCTAGTGACTGTAAAGCAAATATCATTGCACTTAAACTAGTTATCCTATGCAGAAGGTTACAGTGCATCACATGTACACTGTGGAGATGGCTAAGTTAATGTTGAAATAGTGAGTCACCATTGTGGAATTTCTCACTGGGATTTTTTGAAACCTTTATTTTGATTTGGGTTGTCATTAGTTAAGGTCCACAAAAAAGAAGCACTTACACCATAACTGTTCCTTCAATCTATCAGTTCTGTCTTAAAATCCCAGTGACCAAACCAAATAAAACTAAGAAGTGCAGTGAATTTCAGTACTGACTTCACCATTTATTCCTTTTTCCACTTGATCTGGTGTTTCAATATCCCCACAGCAGAAGGGAGCAAAGGGCTCCTGATAAGTGAATAAAACCCAGGGAGCATTAGTGGTAACACATATGCATTTGCACTCCCATTTCCAACATCACACTTCATCTATTCCTGCTTGAGAAACCTCACTCTGAAATACTCGAGGGATTTGTTTTCCTTATTTCCCTGAGCTGGTATCAATCTGTGTTGTTACTTTTAAAGTGCTTTCTGTTGTAAAATACATTAGAATTTCATACTGTAAACCACATTTTACTTCATATTCCTCTTCTTTCATCTAGCTGCTTGCTCTACCTCCTCATTCACTTAGTTAAACCAGTTCCCACTCTCCCTGTTATATTCTTATTTTAAGATGTGTTTAAAACGCTAATATTCCTGCATATGATCTGTCCCTGCAGCCAACATACTTCTTTCATTGTCAGAAGAAACACTTGGGACAATGTTCCTTTTTAAATGAATGCTAAAGCAATGTTTAGGCTCTTCCTACAGTAGGAACCAGCAAAACCATAAAAAAGTCAGTTCAGAGACAGAAACGCATATGGATAACTAAAACAAAAGAGGTAAAATGTAATCAATGCTTATTAACTTTCATATAGGATCTAGAGACTTTTTGCTTTAAATTTGTTTTACACTGACGTTATAATTGGCTTCATTAGTCTCGAAAATTGTCGCTGCAAGTCAGACAGCCTGACTGCCTGGCTCCTGCAGTTCGAAAATAGCATTAGAAAATGCTAATTGTTAAATGAAATTTCAGCTGAAATATCCTACATTGAAACACATTGCACTCGAAACACCCAGATACAGAGTTCTACAGCAGACAAGTAGAATGGGGATTTTAAAATGCAAACTCAAACCAAAGTGGGAAATGGGGTGCATTTTAACTTGGAAGATTGAAGTTTAATTTGAACAATCACACACAACACATCCAGCAAATACTGAAGCTTTGAAGGAACTAATTCAATCAAGAAATAAAGCCTACATGCTCTGCTGAACAATTGTTGTGTACTTCATTTGCTCCAATATCTTAAGTAGTAACATATAGCACAAATTTAGAGGAAAACTTTTTGATGACTAATAAACACAAATATTATTAGGCAGAACAAACATGGAAAAAACCTTATTTTTAAAGCTTTGCTTAACATATTAGTAAGAAGTCCCATCAATGACTTCATACAAAACAAATCATTGTGAGGAATAAGGGAGGAAGCAATTATGAGACATAACTTCCATCAAGTGACTTCTATGAGGTGCTCCTTAGGTTAAAGATCTTCATGGATTTCCATTATTCTATTAAATACTAAGTATTCAAGTTTCCCTCTGTCATCATTTCCCCCCAATAATACTTCATTACAGTTAAAGCAAAAGTTGAGAAGTTTGGGAGGGGAAAAAACTATCCTCTTGTACAAAATAATCTGCCTAAAATGGGCTCTTTCACTTAATTGGTCTGCTGAGAATCCTTCAGACTCTCAATTCAAAAGTGCTCTAAAGTAACATCCTAATATGGGTATTGCAAAGCTGTGAGAGAAGTACCTCCATATGAAATCCAAAAAAGAAATTTAAAGAAATAAACTGTTTAAAAATCACTTAGGAATCTGTGATTTACTGAGTTCTTCAACCTCATATGAGAAGAAAAAAAGGCTTGAGGAGACAGTCTCCTCTCTCTCACATGGAAGAAAATGCACATAAGCCAAGAAAAGCTTCACAGCTCTGCAAAGATGGTTCATAAACTTGACAGACTCTGAGTTTTGTTCCAAGTTCCAGATGTAAATGCCATGAAACCTTGGCTAGAAACCAATACTCTAAAGCCTATAGAGTAGGAATTCATTAGGGTTGAAATCTAGAAAGTGGCAAGAGAAATTAGTGAAAGCAACAGTGCTCCTTAGTCCTCTTCCCTTAGAAAGATCTGAAGGAACATCTACAGAGAACATTGCAGTGAACACTCATCTCTCAAAACACTCCCATATGTCCATAGGGC
>WEKX01012069.1:78746-95425 GCA_013390025.1 Pitta sordida
TACGAATTGAGGTGTCAGCACAGTCACTTCTTGAAATAATTTTCAATAGACATAGCATTGAAGCTACACACTCAGTAAAAGCAATGACAATGTTTGAGGCTTAACACAGGATTACTCCTGTGGAGCAAGATGTGAGCACAACAGCACATCATATTTAGTCCAGGTTGGTTGCATCATCCAGTACAAGGAGTCTCCCTAGACAATGAGAATAAATAGTGACTGAAAATTCTTATTTGGCAGAGAGACACTCAGCAGTGCTGTGCTACTTGCTGGCTGTGGTTTGAGCTCCTGCAGAAGATGCACCACATGACCTTCATCTTCACCGGTAACCCTGATATTTACTAATGTCAAAGTTACCTTTGGAAGACATGAGGTGATGAGCAGATCATCTTTGCACCATCTTCCATCACAAACCCATGTATGGTTTAACTGGAACAGATCATCAGCCCACACTCTGTTCCCTGAATCTGTTTCCCACCTGATTGTAAAGTAATGGGTAATTGGCCTAAGTGGAACACAAGAACTTCTGATAGCACAAGTAACTTAATACTGCAAGAGATCAAGGTAACCCAATCAGCAATTTCAGATGTCCTTCGGAAGCTACAGAACAGAACATGAAGCTGGAACAGAAAGCTGTGCCTGCTAGAAATGATAGGCTGAAATTTAATTTCTTACACTGCTAACAAGTTTAGGAATTGCCTATTACTTACTGCAGCATTCTCCATTTTGTGTGCAAAACAGTGGAATGCAGCTCAGAAAACATCTCAGAAGAGCTGAGCACCTTGGCCAGTAAAACACCTGTTACTGGGTTAGTGGCAGTGAGGGGAGAGCAGTGTATCACAGGAGTCTGCGGTGAGAATTCGGTGGTTGCTTTGGTCAGAGTTCCCTGAAGCAACAGAAAAGTCCTTGGTGTTCAAGTGAGGCTGATGAAGAAGCACCTAACAAGGAACTAAGACCTGCAAATCGTATATGGCTGTAAGAAAAAGTTTTACGGTCATCTGTGGCTTCAGAACAAATTAATATAATACATCAATAACATTGTAACATGAACATTTTCAAGATCCTGGTTTGGGCTTTTTATAATGTTGTAGAGCATTTTATTATTTTCTGCTCTTACATCATTAGCAGTATTAACAAGGAACTTAACAAGAAGGAGATACAGAGTTATATTCTATCATCTAAGATGTTCGTTACAAATGAATGAAGTCATCTGGAAAAGAACTGGAAAGATGATTTCCACTCAAACAGAAAACAGAGTAAGCCAAAGTAAACTTAAGGCTGTATTAGTAAAAATGGTCCATAAATAGAAGAATGACAAATGGTGCAGACAGTAAAGTCTTTGGCTTCAACAACACTAAAATTCAGTACAGAAAAGTGATGGTGCCCTAGACCATTAACTCAGGTTGCATTAGCCTACGCACCCTTCCAAAGGTCAGTAAAGGATACTTGTAAACATGTCAGTGCTCAGGAAGAATTTGAGGTAGAAGCATCTCTTAATATATTCATTTCTTACTCTGAACCAGTCACAAGTACTTCCCGTTTTTACTCTTAGGTTTTGCCAGTACGGAAATAAGTACCTTCCATTTTCTAGGAAGATGGGAGGACTGCACTACATGTACCTGAAATATCTATCAGATCAATAGATTTGTAGTTTAAGACATGCTCCAAAACAGGTTCTCTTGCTGAATGTATCAGGAATAACAAGTGGATGTTACACAAGATTTTAACAAAGCACAAAAGCCCACAGATGAAATTTGAATCCTTTCAGTCCTGTACACCAAGCAGAACTTTCTGTGGAGAAGCAGGAAAACGCAACTGTACCAAAAGATGGATCGAGTAACTGCAATCAAATGACTGTTCTACTTCAGCCTTTGAATTATCACACACCAGAAAGGTACAAAACTAATTCCCTAACTCAAAGATTGAACAGAAGTACAAACACTCCAGGTCAGGGTAGATTTTCTAGTTATTCTCATTAAAACAAGGAGTGTGTAAACATGGCACTCCAGAACAGCAAAAGAAACATGACACAAGTTGGGAATTCACAGGTCAGTGCTTCACTACAACCCACAAAGTGATCAGGCAGTGAACACAGCTGATAAATGGCGTATGTGCTACCCCTTACAGGGAGACTCCTGCAAATCTTGCAAAAATTTACTTGTTGGAACACTTAAACAACAAAAAAAATGCAGCAACAAGAAACTGAAACAGCTAATACCAAAAAAAAGCCACAAGCAAAACCAGTGAGTTCCCCTTTCAACTTAAAGCCAAAGCTCAAATATTAGTGATATTTCTGCTATGAAGTATGGTAGCATATTGTATTGCTTTTGACAGTTAATTTTTTCCACAGTACGTGATATGGGGCTGTGTTTTAGATTTCTGTTGGAAACAGTGTCGATAACACAGGGATATTTTTGTTATCCCTGAGCAGAACTTAGAGCCAAGGTTTCTCTGCTCCTCACCTCAACAATGAGTGCCCAGGGGGTGCCCATGGAATTGGGATGGGACACAGTCAGGACAGCTGACCCCAAGACACCCAGGGGACATTGCAAACCATACAGCATCATGTAGAGCTGATAAAGAAGAGTAGGGACATTCAGAGTGATGGCATTTGACATTTGCCTTCCCAGTTAACTGCTCTGTGTGGTGGAGCCCTGCTCTCCTGGCAGAGCTGAACACCTGGTGCCAGTGGGAAGCAGTGAAAGATTTCCTTGTTTTGCTTTACTTGCATGCACAGCTTTTGCTTTATTTAAAGTAAACTGCCTCTCCTAACACACAAATTTTCTCACTTGGACCCTTCCAGATCCTCTCCCCATCTGTTGCCAGCCGGAGTAAAACCATGACACTGGTGCAAGTCCTTACCCTCTAGGCCATTCTTCTCTTATCTTCTCATTGTAGTTGATAACAAACACCGCATAAATGGACCCTGGTTTTGTGTAAACTCATTAAGCTGTAGCCAGAGGGTGAGTCAGTCACAGTGGTTTTAAATCCTTGCACTGTTTGAAGCGACAAAAAGCAGCTTTTCAAATATCAGTGAAAAAATAGATGACACTAGTAAAAATCCCACGAAGAAAAAAACAACTTAAAGTACTAAAGGAATCAGTAATCAACCAGAAACTAAGGATGTCTAAGAACAGAACCATGTCATGTAAAATAATCAATTACAGAAAAATCAGAAATTAAATCCTTGTCTGCTTACGAATGAGGGAATAACATGTTGCAACAAGTTTTTGTATATAGTACACAAGCTGGAAAAATCAAAGTGTTACTGAAGTGTGTCCTGGGAGACAAAGGCCCCATTTCCCACACACACGGAATTGTGAAATGTGACACAGACATGGCGAAAACTTGGATTAAAAAACTCAGAAGTGCAGGGAATACATGGGAAGTTGCAAGCAGTTGAATAGATCTACCTGAAACCTTTCAAAGTACTATGAGAACAAAGGACAAAGATAAAGAACTTTGGAAGAAGGTTTTCAGAGTTAGGAAGGGGGAAAGAAAAGGTATTAAGTTGCTGTTACACAGAGAGAGAAGAAATCAGTACCCCTAAAGAAAATCAAGCACACTCACCTATGAAGCTCCTTAGAAGGCAGAATACAGTAGGGTAGGGAAAAACCCTTAAAAGTTGTGTGGGGACAGACATAAGGACAGGGACAAAGGCACACAGAAAACCAGAACCCTCACTCACTGCAAGGAGGAAATGAAATACAAAATTAAGATATTACATCCAATTTACTTGATAAGAAGAATCACTGAAAGTTCCTGGGTTTAAAAGCAAGACCAGAAGACAAGGCTGCTGGAATCTGCAAGAACTCAAATTGATTGCTTTCTAATTTCCATTTCTCACACATCAGGTTTCCCTACAACATCTCAAACAAATCTGAGGTCTTGGTTGACAATACCTTCTA
This sequence comes from Pitta sordida, assembly GCA_013390025.1. NCBI lineage: Eukaryota > Metazoa > Chordata > Aves > Passeriformes > Pittidae > Pitta > Pitta sordida. The sequence continues at coordinate 82,655 of WEKX01012069.1, forward strand.
TTATTAGAAAAATTATGATGGAAAATGATGCTTATGTCACTAAAGACTTGGATATCACCTGGCAAATTAAATATCCATCAAATAAAGGTTACAGGTTCCAACTTGAGTCTGTCAAGGTCCTGCTACACTTTAATCATGCTCTAATAAGCTTTCACACTTTGAGAGTCAGTTCAAATGTGAATTTGCACTGGTTTTCTAAGTACATTTAGAATTAGTTATGAAGTACATTCCTGTCAGACTACTATGCCTTGATTCCCAGCAATAAAAAGATGGTGAAGTCCTCAAAAGACGAAAGTCATTTTGAAAATAAGAGCTACTGGAATTTGAAAAAAGTTCTCGTAATAGGCTTTCCCTCCTTCATTTGGGTCTAGCTGTAAGCCAGGTAGAGACAAATACACAAGAGCAAACTGGAAATTTTTCTGCTTTCACTATTGTATTTACTGTAGATGGTTTACACATTATGGCCAGAAAGTTAGTGCATCTTGTCCACTACCAACTGTTGCCATGTGTAGCTATGTGAACTATAACATGGATTTTTATTATGAAAGCTATACTATGAATTTCCATTATGCAAATGACAACTAACCTAACCCACAAACTCTTATATTGGTGCTGCAAGAATTACTGCTGCTTTGAGAACATTGAAGGGCAACAGTAATTTTGTCGGGTGGTGGGTGAGGGTTTCTTGTGTGTATTTTGCAGTGTGATTTTAAGTTGTTTTTTTTCTTTTAAGACAATTTGAAAGATTTGTTCCTATTTTAAGATGTGATTCAGCAGCATTGTGCTAAGCTTTTCAACAAGTGAGTTAGAATTCTTCCATCCTTTTTTAGCAGAAGAAAGAGGCTGTGTGGGAAGGCATGTGGAAAGTGTGGGAGTTCAGAGAACGTTCATTATGTAACTCAGCAGGGAACAGAAATTCAAGAAGGCAGGGAGAAGCCAGCTGAGTGAGCAGTCCAGTCAGCACTATGTGAGAGTGAGCTACTGCATCTTCAGAGGCTCCAAGTTGTGTCCTCCCTCTCCTTAACAAATCTGCCACTTCCTCAGATTCAAAGCCAAAAGGGATCCTTACAAATCCTTAAGCCACCACTGAAAAGGTCGTACTGGCCAAACATAAGCAGCACGAAATCATCCTGAATTTCTTCCATTCGTCTTTGAAAGTACTCTCTGCCTCTCCAGGCTGTCTGAGCTGAGTTCAGCTAAATGTGCATTTGCTGTGATATCAGGAATCCTGAAAATCTAGATACTGTTCCAATACAGATCCCAGCTTTATCATCAGAGCTGCCTTAATTATAGCAATGTACAGCCAAACTGGAATGTGTAAGGAATCCTCAGCAAGTCAGAGGCTGTGCCAATTGAAAACAGAAATGTTAACTAACTTCACACAGAGCAGAAGCAAGTTGGTTTCTACAGGAACACTTAAAGTGAACCCAGCAACAGGAGAAGTAACAGGAGAAGCATTAGCAACTGACAAGGACAAATCCAGTATCATATGTATGCTCAGCTATCAAGAATTCTACACTTGTGCACATCAAAGTCTATTGTGATGAAAAGAATGAACCAAATGAAACATAATTGTCTCTTGAACCACACTGTGCAGTGAGAACGCAGTGGATTTTACAGCTGGAGTAATATGCTTCCTCAAAATTAAATATTCTTGATTGCCTACAGAACAAATTAACTTCCAGAAAAACAGAGTAAACAAGAGAAAAAGAACACAACTTACTCAGTACTAATGGGTTGTAATCCTGGACATCTCCCACTCACTAAACCATTTTAGTTATCACAGGCATGTTTACATGTCACTTCCGTGACTTGACCAGGAGGCAAAAAAGTGGATAAAACAAAACCAAATTTTTTTTCTCCATACTGAAAAATAAAATCACACTTAAAAGATCCAGGCTAACACATAAAAATGCCAATCTAAGGGCCTGTTTTCTGGAGCATCTGCTGCTTGAAATGCCCTTGACAAAGTTTCATTCCTTAGGAACATTGAGCTCACACGTAGGAAATCCCCACAAAAGTATCACAGAGCTCTCTGCCCATATTCCTAAGTAACCATTTTGTGTTAAATTCAGTTTATTGCTGCAGAAAAGCGCCAGCAGCTTTGGCGCAGGCAAAACCTTCCTTAAGCCACGTTCTTGAATTTTTGGTCTGCTTGAAGCAGACACAATAACCTGTGTTCAGGTACTGTTAATGTCATCATCAATACAACACAACAGGGAAACAAAGAAGATGAGCAGCACAGGCTCAAGTGTGACATCCCACATTCAACAGGAACCTTTTCTATTTCATGTAGAATGGTGGAATCATCCTGTCTATGCAGTTAGACTGAAAACAAAGAACAGCTTCAGTCATGAACTACTATTTCATGTGAGTGTTCATCCCAGTGTCTTAATTTTCTTCTGTTGGTGCTTTTTCACATCTTGGATTAGTTTTGACCTTCCATATGTACATTGACATTCCAGCCCTTGTCCCACTCCCACATACCCCTTCCACCCTGTTCTTCCTTCTATCTTTCTGTGGGTTCTCCTCCCTCTCCAACATTTCTACGCCTTTTCTCACTTATCTTCCCCCCACATATGCTGGGCTGCACATAACATTTACCAAAACCTAATTAACAGTCTGCATCATTCATGTTTTCCTGACAGCTTCCAAAGTCACAAAACACATTACAAGAAAAATCATCATTTGGTGTTTCAGCCACTGAGTTACACAGTCTCCGCTGTTCTTACAGCTCTTGGCAGATGTACATTAGCACTAGGACTGTTGATTTGCCCTCTGGCAAATGGTAAAGGCTCAGCTGTAGCAGACTAGGATTGATTTTGGGGTGAGGCAGCTCTATAGCTGAAGACACTGAAGTGATAGTTAAGTTCCTCCCAACAGGGTTTCTGCCTTCCATAGATCTTGACACAGAAACCACTCGATTAGCATGGCAAATAGGATCTCTGTGGGCATTAGAGCAAAGATCAACACTCAAGTTGTGTTGGATCACTGTTGTCTTGCACAAAGTAAACTGTACACGATTATTTCATTAACTGCCGAGAAACACTGGTGAAGATACTTGACCATATTCTGCTAACTCCAAAGAAAACATAGTTAAGTTTAGAAAACACTAAAACCAAGCCAATGGTATTAGCACAAAAAAAAGAAACCTCCAATAGCCACAGATTTGGCATTTTCCTTTGATTCTCTCCTGGCACCACACAAATTCATAATATAAAGCCATTTCCTTTTTGGTTGACAGCAAATTGCATTCAATAACTGGACAGTTGCAAGCAGTGTACAGAAATCACTCAGAACACTTATTCTGCCTCACTTTGCTGAAACAACCAATAGCTGTAAGAAGCAGAACACTCCAAAATGGAGTAACTCATTTTCAGCACTTAAAAGCACAGAAAACATGGAAGCAAACACAGGTGAACACTGGAACAGGAGGAACAGCTCTGCTTCCTTGCAGGAGATCAAACTCCAGAGTTAGAACACTTTTAGCAACTATGAGCTAAATCTGGCCTTTCTTCCTTTGCCTGCTTAATTGCAAACATTTCAATCAACATTTCTCACACAGGCAATCAGATTTTGGAATGTGCTGAACTGACCTCATAATGTCAGGCTCTGGGGTGTGCTGATGGCACACTCCTGTAACAGCAAACTACTGCTCCACTTAGTATTAAAATAGCTACACATGCATGGAATACAACCCCAGGTAACACTTTCTGATCATTTGGATGCTCATCTGGGAATCAATGGATTGCGGTTGTCAATAAGTGTTTATGCCAAGCAGGAAAGAATTAACAGCAAAGAGTANTGAAGCACAGTTCTCATGTTTTGAAGGACTGCCCCAGCCCAGGAGTGACAAGAAGAATTCCCACCAGCAATTTCCACCATTTCCCTTGACAAGTTAAGCCACAAATTTCATATAGAGGAAAACCATGGGAAGGCAGGGATAGAGTCCCAAACACTGTTCACAGTACTTCCATTGGAATATTTCTCTTGCTGCAGGTCTATTGATTTCCCTGATACAACTTGATATTTGAGGGGAACTCAATCTATGAAGCAAGGAAGGTTTTCCACCTTAATTTACCCATCCATAGAGAACCTATACGCCATCACATCCATGGTCACTCTGCTGCTGGACTACTTCTCACAGCCACCTTTGGAGAGGAGACTCGTCTTGAACACAAGTTGAATTAGTAACACTTCGCTCCTTCCTCTTTCCAGTGCTTTAAAGACAAGCATGTGCCATCTCTAATACCTTCCCAGCAAAATGAATTCCCCTTTTTCCTTTGGTCTAGGATCTGACCTGCAAATCCACTAAATGGCAAAAAAATAGCTTTTTCTAGAGTTAGAAGAAACCTCCTGCTTAGTTTGAGAATGAAGTCTGAATTTAACATACATCATTCTGGGAAGCAGAAACTAGGACATAAAACAATAGAACACATGTGTCTGAGAGGAAGGAAAAAGGCTTGTAATTCCTTTTCATGCCAGAGTTAAATGTCTGTTAGAGTACTGTTAACAGTCAAACAGCTCTCAAATAAAAAGAATATCATGCTGGCATCAAACAAGCATATTCACAGAATACACAGGTGTACAGTGTTTGGGGCTTTATGTTGGGATGAAATTGTTTTCCTCTTCAGAAAGCCCAACCAAAACAACAAAAACACCAAATAACTTCTGCTGCATTTCAGTATCAAACTGCTCTTCAGTTAACTCAATCTTCACTTCCCCAAAAGAGCAATACACTTAATTGCCATCTGCTATTAATATGTAAGGATTTGTTTGCAAGTATTTGGGTTGGTAGATACATTTTGTGACTTGCCTCTGGATTGCTACAATCTAAGTGAAATTCCAAGATCAGTTTACCTAGGCAAATACTGGGCAAAATGCATTTCCAGCAAAATAATGACTGCTTCTACTTCCGCCTGCAGCTATTTACACTTGATGGTATTTTTCTCCAAATACATTCTGGGGGGCTTGGTCATTCTTGTTCAATTGCATTCAATGAGATCCTACTGCTCAAGTCAATATGAATGTTTGTCCAGTGAAAGACAATGTTCCTGAACTGCTTGGACTGATGGGCATAAATTACTGAAGCAGAATTGGACTGCATCAGAAACACAGTTCAGCCTATAAAGACTCTTGAGCATGGACAGCTTACTTGTGAATGGTGTCTAACCATTATAGCCCAAGAGTTGGCACAGAACAATTGAAGTAAAATGTCAACACCTCTAATTCCTTGCAATGTGTATCAGTGCTTTAATTATGCTGCTCATTCTTCTCACCTTCTTAAAGATGAAGGGGAGGGGGGAAAAGAAAAAAAAGGCAAATCTTTTCTTTGGGACCAGGATTCAGCACAGACTCAGAAAACTGTAGCTGCAATACTTGTAAATTTAGTTTATTGTGTCACAGTTCGTTCTGTTTCAACTTCGACAAGTAACCAAACCATTTTCTTGCACACTCAAGTACCCCAGAACAGCATACCTGCTAGTAGAGTCACCAAGTTAACAGCTCTTCTCAAAAACAATAATTAGAAATACAGAATAATGAACAGAGAAAAGGGAAAAAAGCCTCATGTAGTGTAATGACAATGATGTGTCTCAAACAGCAATTTTTCATCAATATCTATTTTTCATGCAGTAATTATAATGTTAATCTCTTCTTCTGTGACAAAAAGGCACCTCCACATTATTAATGACAACTAATATCTATAATATTAATTTTAACTAAATAATTCATGCAATAATTTATATACTAATAATGTAATTAGACCAAGGTTATGATCTCTGAACAGTAGATCAGCACTCAGTTCATGTTGGTACCTACTTTCCTCTGACACAATGTTTCTGGAGGCTTAATTAAAGCCTGCAGCATGTTTCAGCCTGTGTTCATTATATAAATATTCTACTCCCTCTCTAGACTGTTCTTCCTCGCTGTCCAAAAGGACTATATTTAACTTGGTGGCTGCACAATCGGTGAGCACAGTAGAGGTGCAGGTCATTTCTGCAGGAGCAGGTTCCCGCTGTGGCCCGTGAAAAACAAACCGGGTTCTCAAGCAGTTTCCATCTTGTGTGGTAGGTCTGGTTTAGGCTTGTCCCCTGACTCCACCAAGCCCACTGCTGAGCTTTGCAAGGCACAGATATCCTGTCTAAACTCAGACACCAACAGATGCTGAAGGAACAAGCAGCACGTTTGTCTGCAGTACCTGCCCTGAGCACCTCCCAGCACAGCACCCGGGTTCACAACATAGTCAAAAGCTGCTTTTCCTCCCTCTAAGCTCCTGGTGGTTCCGGACACTTACACGTCATTTCATACATAGCTGTATGAATATCTATGAAGCTCCAAACTGGCCTAATGATGTCTCATGGTAAAAGAATTAGGGGATGAAAACGCTCTTTGCCTGTTTTGGAAATGCAAAGGCAGAGAGGAAAGGACATGAGAACAAACTCAAACTGAGTCTCTATTTATCTCTTCTTAGAAAAGCCCTTTAGATCCTTCCCTACTCCAGGCCATTAACTAATACTCATCCTATGGACAAACCACATTATCTGTTTAATTAATTCTGATTAAGTCTGGACATGAGCAGCACTGCACTGAAATGTTTTCTCAGTGGTCCATAATGGTTGTACTGCTGTTCCCTTCCCAGACTAGTGTCTGTATCATATAGCACCACTATTCATCAGGAGCCATCTATGCATCTCAAACTGCACTGAGCACAAACCAGAAGGGAAAACACTGCACTGCTCTCCAGCCTCATCTGGGCATCATCCATATGCTTACTGATAACTCCTGGCTGATTGTTTTCCTCCTGGTTCCCATCAACAGGGGTTGGATAATGCATCTGTTTTTCACCCCATGGACTGATTGTGTAAAAAAAAGTACTGTTGATTGGCTAAGAGCATCCCACTGCACCCAAGAATGCAGTCACTGAGATTACTCTGAAAACCTGCTTTCTATTCCAGAGCTCCAATTGCCCAGGAGAAGTACCTTAAGTGTATTAGTAATATTATGTTCAAGACTGCCTGGCACAGACTCTTATTTCTACAACTCTACTGAATGTATGATGGCCATTTGGAAGACATTTCTTTTTTACAATTTAGAATTCACTGTTTGTAAAGCCAGAAAGATAGCCAAAGTCACTGCAATTCATGTAGGATTAAGGGATAATTTTACAGTAGCAGCTCAGCCAACTCACAAACAGTTTGTTCAGGTTTGATTCCTGTTTGAAGGAAGTACTGAACCACTTCAGGCTGGTTCATTTTCAAACTCCATTGCTTTCCCAGAATTTACCATGCCTCCTTACAAACAGCTCTTCTGGACTACCACTACCTTGTGACCACTTCTGGTCAGAGGAACATCCTGATATTTAGCATTTTCTTAAGACCTTTTCTGTCTCGGTGCTCAAACCACTCACCACAACTGGTCAAGACAGACTTGCAACTTCAACTAAAAAACCTGAATTGTCAGTTACACAGTTCACAACATATTATATTTTGCTAGATTAAAGGGTTATTGATCATGGTCTCTTTACTGAGGTCATTATGCCATTTACTCATGACTCTTGCTACCAGGGCAAGTCACGCATGTGCGGCTGCAAAACCAGTCTCCTACATCACTAAAAAATGATGCCACTGAGATCTGAAGCCACGATATGGGGGGCGCAAAGTGCAAGAGGGCCAACTGTATTAGAATGGGACTCAAAGTCTAAGATCACTCAATTACCATGGCTGCAAAAACTATGTAAGCACTCAAGTTTCAGAATAATATATCATGTGTTATAGAATTAGTAACTTCAGAACAAAATGAGAAACGCTGATAAAAGACACACCACTTTAGCCATGATGACTTTTGCCAGACCCATTACAATTCACACACAGAAGGGCAGGAGCAAGGCCAGACCTTTGTTATTTCAGACTCCTTGTGCTTCACAATTAAGCTTTAATAGCCATGTGATATTTTTAGAAGTTTCAAATGGACTGCAGTTGCTATTTTTACAAGTACCACCATTAGTCTGCAAAAAGCATTGGTATGTAAAACACATTTTTGCTTCTACTACTTGGAGCTGAGTCTTCAAATTACTTGAGGAATACAAAGCAATTAACATCAGAGAAACTTCTACTATTGTTTTGGCATTTCTTGCCTTACATTTGAACATTTACAGATCTAAACCTAAACAACAAACACAAGAAACTTAATAGCTGCCAGTGTTAAACTTCTGACAGGAGAGGGGTAACACAGAAGCAATTATTAAATCTGGGAGAAAAAATGTCCCTATCCTAAAGAACTTACCACCCCTTGAGATGCCCACAAGAAAATTAATCATTTTATTTTTAATTGGGGCTAACATTAACACAGAACATTACCAACCAAAACCATAGATGGGGTTTGATGGGGATTTTTAACACTTAGGAATACATATAGATTTCTTCCACCAGTCTTGTCAAGTTCAGTTTCAAATGCCATGACAGTTCTAATTTAGAGTTTCATACCAAGGCAAGGGCTGGAACAGTTTGATTCACTAGACAGGTGTCTGGGATACGGTTCACAAAGGCTCCAGTTTGGGGTAGGACTAAAACAAAAACCTGAGCCTCTTTATTACCCTGCTGCTGAGAGCTGTGCTATTAGTCACCACTCTCCATAGAGTCTTTTGCAAGCCACTGCATATTATTAGATCAAAACATTTCTTATTCCATCAAACTGTGCCTCTGTGTATTTCCTTCCACTTAACATGGTTATGAGAAACAAAGTGTCTGTCCCCTGTCCACAGGATCATCCATTGCAGCACTGCCTGATGCCCTTAATTTGTTGCTTCATCTGACCTCTCTACTTAAGGATGTTATTCACAGCCTACAATAATTACTTTCTCCTTTTCATGCAGACTGACAGAGTAACTTCCCATGACCTACTCTGAATTCAGAATTACATCAGGAATTGCTGCTTATATTCCTGCTGATAGCACTTCAAGACATGGATATTTTTGACTGCCAAAATGAACATGGAGATGAAGTTATCCACACACACACTAAAAGCAAAGCTTTGTCTTTCACTTGACGCATAGTGAGTTCTCCATGAACTGAACCTTCCTTTTCGATCAATTCAACACAGCACTTCAATATTTAAAATATTTCCTTTTCACAACCATCAACAACAAATCCAAAAGTACAAGTTCAGTCCTACTGAGAGTCCAGAATTTGAGTTGATCCCATCACTAGAGCCTCTACTAGAAACAAAATTTGTCTATCAGCAAGAATTTCACAACTAGATACAGAGATAGCTAACAATGTTGATATTTTTAGAGGACATGTTGAAACACTATATTTGAGTGCCACCAGAACAATATTTACTCTTCTGAAATACAGCCTGTGCTCTTATAGATGCACAATGTTTTAGCTCAGCCTTGACTTGCTGAGAACCCCTAAGATTAGAACAAAGTGATATACAAGCGGGACCCTACTGATGAGTTCTCCAGAACCATTTTCTTCAGGGAAAGTGTGTCAGGAATTCTCCAGAGCAATGATGAAGTTTTCCCACTTGAATGACACATCTGTCTTTTTTGTGTTAAACAAAAAAAAGGCAATTCCCACTAGTCAAACAATTAAAGAAAAACAAACCTTCCATGGTTTGTTTTTTTTTTTTTTCAAAACTTCTGTTACCAAGTTTTTCTACTTCACAGACAGCAAGTGCCTGCAGTGTTATGTAAGGGAAACTGTTCTCCAAAAAAGGCACCAGGTTGTCACCAATTCAATTGGCAGTGGAGTTTGACAGACTGAATTCCTTCCTTGGAGTTAGATTAATCATGCATACTGTATCACACAATTGGGTGTTTCAGGACTCCAGTGTGTTCACAGCATTACATACGCTTTGCTGACTTTCCAACACTTCCCTTACTGGCAAGAATAATCAACCAAGTCCTGAATTCCCAGCAAATGTTCCTCAAAAAAATTCGTAATTTTCACCTACACCAGAATCCTGATAGCAGGAGTTACTCATCCTGGCAAGACAGTCAAGGTACCAGCCCATCACCAGAACCTCTAGTCAAAAAAGCTTTTGTTAACCACTGACAGGAGTAACAAATTATCACCCAGAAAGGCTGCAGCAAAGGCTGTTTAAACATATTAATATGTTTTCAATGACAGTTTACAAATTGAAAAGCAAGCTAGCCAAAAGTTACCTAACACAATTAGGAACTTGTCTTCATCATTTATTCAGCTGTAACAACGTTTGAGACTTCGTTAATTAACAGTGATCTATTCAATATATGCCAGAGTTGTCATTTTCTAGGTTCTTACTGCTAAGAAAAGAACTGTTAAATGCTTTAAACTGGAATAAAAGCTTATATTACAGGTGTGTATAATGGCAGAAATACAACTTCTAAACAAGGATTATTATTTCCATACTGACACATATCACAGTATTTTGTGAAAGTCTCCCTCCAACACAACAGCACCAACTATGCACAATTTGCCTGGAATGACATTTCTTGTGGAACAGAAGCAGTAATTCATTACTACAGTTTAATTGCAGTTGTTGTTTAGTTCATGTGTAAATCTAGGTTGACTATGTCAAGATGAGCTCCAGGTCCCTTCTTTCCAAACCTTTTCCTTATGTGATACACCCCATTATCAGTTCCACAGACAGCTTCCTCACCCCGACTAACTGCATTTAAAGACACTCTGCAGCTTAACTACAGCTGAACAGAAAAATAATGTTAATTGGCACTTCCAGAATCTACTCTAACAGTCACTCCAAACCCAAATGACAGCTGGACAAGTAAAGAAACTTCTGGAGGACTCCATGAAATCCTGAAGCCATCAGGACACAGGACAAAGACCCTTCTCCATCCACAGGGTTCTCATGGACACCTCTCTTAGCAAAGGAAAGAAATAAATTCACTTCATTCTGCACAGCCAGAGAAGGATCCAGTTACCTGTACCTACCAAAGGACACAACGGGTTTCCTTCCACATTCTCCAGTGTCCATCAGCTTTAGAAATTTGGGAGTTTTTCACCCTTCAGATGGGTGATATTGTAATTAATTATGACAAGCAGAGCAGAAAGGGTCAGACAGACCTCTGAGGGGAAGGTAGAGCTCTGGAGAAAGAGAAATTAAAAACCAGGGGGAAATAACATGCCACCCAGGGAGATCTTCTAAAGCACCCAACTGATCTTGGAATGCAAATCCATTTTATTGCCCACTAAAACTGATAGAAATAACCCCTCTCCTTGAACTTCTACAACAGTAGAACTGACTTTTACAAAGATAAGCTCATAGACCATTCATTGCATTTCCTTTAATAAAAGAATAGCTCAGTTTAGATTATTTGCTCTTCTTTCAAGTTCAAGCCAAAAACTGAAACAGAGTTAGTCCAAATGGACACAGCACCAGGAAACGGCTTTCACTGAAACACACACATGTTCAAGGAAGCTGGAGATGGCAGCAAAACCAGACTCTGCTTTTCTTTTNAGAGTATCAACAGGGTAAAAGCTGCATTTCCTTTATGTCTTCCTTGGGCTGAATGCAAGGAGGCAGATCTTAGTGATGTCAGAACTCAGCCAATGGTTGTGGGTCTGCAGTTCAACAGATACAGAAAACCCAGATCAGGATGATGCCATTTGCCCTGACTATGCACATCCCACACAGCAACCTCTGCTACCAAAGAGAACCTGCAACTCTATTCAGAAACACAAGGACCTAAACTCCTGTGAAGTAGTTTACAGGATGAAATAGCTCCTGGAAACACTTTCTTTTTTTAGGTCTGCAGTGTTTAACTGCATTGAGTTGTCATCTTCTGTTTTGACTAAAACTACACAGTAATACAGAGAACTCAGCAATAACTTTACACAACTAAAATGATTCCCCCCCCCCATTTCTTTTTTCAGCTAGATAAGGCCATCTAACACTTACAAGAAAAACCCTATGGACACAACAAAGATGACTATGAAATAATAATGTGTCTATAATGACTTAAGGCAAATCTTGTTTACAAAAGTCTTTTATATTTAAAGCAGTCTGAGTGCTACTAAAAGCCATTAACATTATGGTTCCTCATATTCTGTCTGTTCCAAGAACACCTTATCAGCATAACAACAACATCCTCTACTGCCCAACAGGGCTCTAAGTGCATTTCCTACTCACACACTTAGTGCCAATATTTAACAGAGCACCAAAAACCATGGGCTTGATTAACTGAGGCTGAACTACTTCCAGATCTTATCCCATCTGGACTGGAAGTGGTTCCACACTCCCATATAAATTTATCAGCTACTAAAAGTTAGTTTTACAGCCTGGCTTTGAGAAACTTGGAAATCCAATTCAGTGTTTATTGATGTCTCACTGACTTGCCCTAGTCCTTTTCAGTGACTTCTGGGCAATCACAACACCCGACAACACCTCAAACAATTTGGAGGAGTCTTGTCTGGACACCAAGGTCTCAGCTGTCACCAGTCAGTCAATAGTTTTGTTTTAACTTCTCATTTAGAAATATACATAGAACATATTCCATATGAAGATAGAGATGAAGCCATCCCAAAAGCATGAGCTTCATATAAATAAACCCCAAGTGTAAATATTTTCTCCATGAGATTAATGAAAACTCTGACTCAACTGAGCCACAGATCTACAGCAACCTCCAGCATTTGGAAACTAGCTATAACACATCTTTGCATTAGAAATATATGTGTCTGTTCATTAGTCATAATTTAAGCTCTAAAGTCATCTTTCGTTTAATTTCATCTGGGTCCCAGTCCTGCTGCCAGGTAATGGTTCTATCACATACTT